>JAULBP010095361.1:0-20356 GCA_032355345.1 Lepetodrilus pustulosus | reverse complement strand
CATTATATAGAAAAATAATAAAAATATTAAAAAAATATGATTAAATACGTGCAAGTATGAAGTTGCCCCTTTAAATAACAAAAAATAGAAATGGGATCCACATTTGACCCAGCCTTATATCCGAATCCGCTCTGTATCGAACAGCCTTATATCGAGGGGACACTGTATTATGAACCTATGCAACTATTCTACTTAACTCCAGTCATTAAAAGGCTCTAGACTAACATATGCCCAACAGACAGAGGCAAGTTAAATTGCACTGAGGGCATATCTTTTAATATTAATGGTTATCAAATCTGTAATTTTCAGTGCTGTCGCATAGATACCTTTAACATTGTAGATTTTCAAATGGCCACCAGGACCCCCTCTAATTCAAACACTGCTAGAAATGCCAATGTATGCACATTGACATATTTATCCCAATTCCCATTAAAAGTCAGACAGACACATAAATGAGACATCACGACTATACTTGGTTATCGATTTTCCTAAATCATCTACATGTATATACATAATACATCAAGTAGATATCACTGAAACAGAAATTGATAAATGTGGAGAGAGAAAAAGTAGGTCATGGTCACACTGAAGGTCATCAATTATATAAATTGTCTGTTTATTTAAAGTTTCTATGAAATAAAAATATTATTTTGTAATATTATTACTGCCTGATGAAATTGGTCTGTCAAATATTGCCTTTGATCTACCTATCCAACCTATCTAGCCAGTCTGGCTATCGTACCAATTCCCCCTGCTTTACTGCAATGAAATAAATATTATTAAATCATCTATCTATACACACATCTTGTTGTGGGTTATGTCCATGAATAGTTTTTGATGGCATAAACTTTCAAATGGCAATCATTATGAATGACCTTGGCCATTGATAAATTCGACACATACACTATCAGAAAACTTTGTCAATCTAAGTAAAAAATATATCACATAACTTTGTAAACTTAAATTCTAGTACTGTACCAAACATTTACACAGTAGTTAAAGAGACTAGAAATTCATTATTGTCTGTTCTACTAACAACTACAAATACATCTACGTACTTAACATGTATGAAAAGACTAGATAATGTATATAAATAAGATCACAACATCAGGATAATTAATCGTGAACAATCGCTCTAACTGAAATAGAAATAATGGTCAAAATTATGGTCAAATTTGCTCAAAGATGAGTGTTACAATTTCCAAACATTTCTCATGTAAGCAAATAATGATATTTCATAATCCTTTGAGAACATTCTCCTTAATCCAATAAGAACAATTTACGATGCCTTAGACAAGTCCACACAGAATGTATCTACTCCTGCACTTAGAACATGCGTGACTCGGGAGTCAGCAGTCCCATGAACTCTACCCATAATGCCCCTGTACATGCGATAACGGAATTGCTAATCGCATCGCTGCCGAGATAAGTGAGAACCTATGAGAAAGGTCTTGTCAGTCTCAAATTGAATGCTTCCATTGCTTTCGTGAGCAAATCCAAATGAGTTCTGTCACGAATTCACAGCAATGGATCTCGACACAATGGACACAAAATGTTCTCCTCTTTTCACAAGCAATCTTTTCCTTTTAGGTTTCATCAATCTCTTGTGTGGAGAGTAGAATTACAGTTCTCCAGTGGCATTATGTTCTGCGAGCTTGACCATGGAAGGTGTAAACACTCTCACATGGAGCGAGAGATCATACTTTCAAGGGAATAGAAACATGATTCATGAAAATATTGATGATAATACAAGTTATTGAGCATTAATAATACCCAAAAATATGAAATAATACCACGCAAAGTTTAGAGAGCACCATTACACTGTAAAAATCTGACCCTAAAGAAGTTAACATGAGAATGATTGAAATGGTAAAGTACTTTAAATCTTGGATTACACGCATTCTTCATGCCATTAGCTACAATGAAAAAACATAGTGTTGTGTTTACACCAGGTAATAAATAGTTCATGAGCATAGATCTCCATCAAGCAGCACATGCAAGCTTGGAGTTTAAACAACCTCATGGTCACATTTTATTTTCTTGGAAAAAGAAAAATCAATATCTGTGAATACGACAGTTAAACGCTGCAACTGAACTGCTTCCTTGACACAAACAAGACTATGAATAATATTAGAGACAAGTGTCCTAGATATCTAGCGGAGCAGCATCTATTGGCTCAGGATTCATTACTAGAATACTAACAAGGACTGGCACCAATGAATTCACAGCTACAGGAACTACCGTGTATGATTGCTATTTTCCTTTACCATCTTCGATTCGTTGGTACTCTGAGTTTCGCAAACAATATAATTTAGCTGTCTTGTTCCACGCCATTAATCCGGCGTGACGTATCTGACGTCCCCGGTCAATCAAGTTCGCAGCATGCCTATCCAAATCTCATACATATGAAAGCAGACAATTTTTTTGTGCGGCAGTAGAGTGCAATTATGAGGGTGCTTCTATACAATCCAGCACAGCAGACATCTGAATCTGGACAAGAGCGGCTCTATCAGGACAACACAGACTGAACCAGCAATGGAATTACTGACATAATAGAATGCAGAAAAGCAGTCTTGATATCGCTGAACGGACCCATGCAATTCTGCTAAGCCGATTCCAAGATGTTTAGGCTTTCTGCAAAAACACCCATGAAATAACACAGGCAATTATTCCAAGAAGCAGAGGAAGCCGTTCCGAGGTCCACGACAAAGTACCAGTGTGGGGGCCTCTGCGGTCACATCTTCAACTTCCTGTACCACCTGCAGAGATGTTACTGCATCCACTCCAATACCACAACATAAATCACACCCACCCCCAATGGTTTGTTTTTGTTGGTGGTTTAGATATTTCATCTACAAGATTAATTTGTCTATGGTGGTCCGTTTTTAATGGCAGGTGGCAATCTGGAACCAGTGTAGAATGATCTCATCCGTGTTGCTGTGAATATATGTGTACCAAGGATGGTAACTGATAAACTAAAGATAGTAACTGACAAAATATGGATGGTAACTGACAAACAAATCAAGGATTGTAACTGACAAACAAATCAAGGATGGTAACTGACAAACAAATCAAGGATTGTAACTGACAAACAAATCAAGGATGGTAACTGACAAACCAAGGATGATAACTGACATACCAAATATGGAAACTGACAAACAATGGATGGTAACTGACATATCAAGGATAGTAATGGACACACCAAGCAAAGTAACTTACAAACCAAGAATGGTAACTGACAAATCAAGGATGGTAACTAACAAACCAATGATGGTAACCACACCATTGAAAGGAAAGCATGACAGCAGTGAAAATAAATAGGTCACGTCTCAGGATCTATTTCAAAATGCCATTTCATCTCCCTCCCCAAACCCTGGACATATTTACATAAAATGACCCACGATCAGACAAACAAGAACAAAGTTGATTAAATAATCTGGCCTCACTGAAATTGACTATGAACATGTTTACTGTAAGTTTCAGTTATCGGTTCCAATTGACTACTGACATTTGTAACGGACAAGTAGCCAATGACATAAGGACATTGGTCCGTTGGACAAAGTGAGCTTTAAATAGTACCAGCTCCTACTCAATATAATCCTTTTCACAGCTCATGGAAGTGTTAGCCTGGAAACAAATTGATGCTAAACCGGTTCCTTAGATCAATACATTTGCATTAACCTTACCAAAGTTGAGAGATCTGCAATTAGCCAGGGTGCTGTATGGGTATAGACAGAACCCAGTTGGAGTAGAACTATCAGGTTCCGGGATTATGGATCAGTGTATGATCTCATGCTCGAGCTCAAATTTTATATGGGGATTTGTGAACAAAACCTTGATTTGAATAAGAAATTGTACTTAAAAAATGTTCCGTGACCTCGGGGCCAGACCTCACAGGTAGCATGTGACCATCACAGTTTTCTATGGTTTAATAATGATAATGTTATCAACTTCACAAAGATCACAGTTTCCTATGATACCATAGTGATAAGGCTAGTGATTACAGAAAGATCACAGTTTCCTATGATACCATAACAATAACGCTATCAACTTCACAAACATCAGCTTTACTAAGCATACCACTTGCTAATTTATCATCCCCAAACCGTTTTTGCGACTAATTATGATGGATATGTCTGGTCTGATTGTGTTCTGCTTATAAAGAAAGATAAATGGCAAATTGAAACACAGCACATTCATGCATGATTATTGAGATGAATCGTACTTGTAAACCATTGGTTTCTAAACCTAGCCAGCTTCATTGTCACCAAAAAGAACAGATCATATAGTGAACTTCAATAGCCAATAGTACATTTGAACTTCAAAAGACAGGCATGGCAACAGAGAATTATGATTTCAACAGAAAACGAGCCCAGGGTCTAGTCCCCAAGCCACATCTAATGCAAATAAATAAACCCCTGGACAAATAACTCAGCAGATTTCTGTGGATCTGTGGAAAATTGCCATTACTGAAAAAATAGCTGCTGAACTTTCTTCATAACAAGCTGTCTTCTACTGTTATTAATTAGAAAATACTCAACAAAATTAATTAGGGACCAGTATTATTTTTCGACTGATATTAATGTATATTAATTTGACAATGAAGAATCTCCAAATGTCTACAGGTTCCAGGTACTTTTCAAAGACTTGCAGACACATTGGAAGAAGAATAGCACCAGATTCCTCAAGCAGAGTTGCAAAAATTAGTAGAAAACTTCCCCAAAACATATCTGCTGGCCCTTAATTAATGCTGTTGTGTATATAGTTATACAACATATAGATTGGTGTACATAAAAGCAATACAGGGCAACCTAATAACAAAAATGCGATGTTATACATTAATCATACATGTTATACGATTAGCATAAATAATGTGATACATAGATATACTTATGACATTTTGGCTAGTGCCAGACCATTTCAGTCAAACTTGTGAACAACACTATTCATTCTAGATTAAGTTCACCCCGCGGTATTTCTTAGACACTGTTTAAGAAGGTTTGCAATGATGGAGTACTGGAATTCAAACTTGTTAAAGATAGAATAGATTCCGGTAACTTTGGTCACAGGATCTTGACTCAATACCCTTTTTTTGTTTCTAATGTTCTATGACCTGGAGTGAAGACAAATGCTTTCCAATCTTCTCATCACGTTCTTTAGCAAAATGTCCAAGATAGTTCGGTTCCAGTTCTTGAATGCATCCATCAAAGGAAGGTCTCGACCTCTCTGGTATTTACTTTAATGCTAATAGAGGCCTTTAACTTTCAGGTAGAAAACTACTGCCGTCATTAGGCAGGTCGCAGAGTTGCTCTGTAAATTGTCAGATAATTTGTGTCTGATAGGAAGAGGCCCTCAAGCCAGGCTTTTAGACAAGAATCACTGCAGTATTAGATGCATGGCCGGCCGACAAATGATGATCATCCAAGCCTGGGAACAGGATGGTAATGTTTAAAGTGAACTCGCTCTCGTCCGCGTGGGATAGCTTTCATCATTGTGTCACATTCACATTCGGCTGCATTATGTTAATTCGTATTTTATAAAATATCTATATTGTACATCTACATACAGTGAGTGAGTGATTATGGAATTTAACCCTCTCCCTGCTGGATTAGGCACTGTTCTTTAGGGAATCTCCGGTTGGCTGCAGCAGGGAGAGATTTAATGTTGCTGTGGTAATCTTTCACCCATTTGTGAAGACAACTTCATACATGATATTGAGCTTATAATAACAGGGAAACTTACCTATAAAACATACTAGCCCGAATAAGTGATCCAAATAACAAATGCTTACAAAAAACATGAATTTCTACTAAACTTTATGAAATCTATAACATTGGGAGAAACGGCCCAGGGTATCTTTTCATGAAGCTCTCTTATCCACTAAGAGACTGGTAGTGCTCTCTTAGCAGTGTATTAGCTATTGACAAAGAGAGCACTACCAGTCTCTTAGTGGATAAGTGAGCTTTGTCAAAGGATACCCAGGTTTGTTTGTATATAAAAATAAATAAGATTATCAGATGGTTGTGTATGTATATGAGGACATGACTTGGTTTCATCAAATGATCATCAGCATCCAGGTGGGTATGCACAGACACACATATTGCTGCTGTATTGCTGACCCCTCTTGACCCTCCCTGCTTGGATGGTATTCCGCGGGCATCACAAACTGATAAAAACGTGCTATCTGTGCTCCTTGCTGGTGTACCATGTGTCATGCTGAATATGAATATGAGGAACTCGTGTAGCTGGATGTTCATCTAATGTTTATTAGTGTCATCATTGTCGCAAGTTTATCCTGGTTGTATCGTCCTTCAAATGACACTTCCTGATCAGAGATTGGTATACAAATCGGATCGTTTCATTCTGAAAAGTAAGTCACAAAATGATATCTGCGAGATAAGGTTTTATGTGTAATATTTGGCCACACACTCAGAAGGTGGTCTGATACCACGTTGGAGGTTTTATCTGGAGGGTGGAGTTAATTCCTTGGCGTGGAATGCTTTGGACTGGGTATGAAGGCAGAAAGAAATCTGAGTGATGCATGGAAGTGGTTCTCCTATCTGACGTACAGCCACTGTGCTGCTACATGGATGACACACAGCTACTGAGAACTGGAGGAATATCGCGTATCTGCCAACCAGGACTCTTGGACAAGGAACGTCAAATGTAATTCCTCCAACTGAACGATGTCATCAAATGTAGTTCCCCCAACCAGAATGAATAGACACGCAATTGTCAAATGCAATTCCACCAACTGTGATATAGTCCTAGATGAAAATAATCAAGTCACTGATACATCTTGCCGAACAGACTGACACTTGTTTCCGTTTACCCAGATAGTGGTTCTCGGTTGTACATTCTGCAAAGCTTGGAGTAGCCTATTTCAGAGTCGAGTGGGTATCATTCACAAGTGTGACTCCTTTCTCATACATGGAGAGAAATGGCATTTGCCGTGCTGCCTGAGGAGAGTGCTACTCCCTAACTAGGACAGTTATTTTCAGAAGTTGCCGACAGACTACTACGGCACTGCTACTAATCTCACTGTTGTATGACACGGAGTGGACACGGTTGTGAAGTGTGATTGGTCTTGCACATTTCTGTGGAAACGGCTGACACAGCTCTAATTTGACGATACTGATGGTTAACCAACAGTTTGGTTAATTACATCATAACCAGAACCAGAACTAGATAGTGTTTGAATGACAGGAAATGATATGTAGCGTGGAGGATGTGGTTACTTGTTTATACTTTAGGTGTGTATACCTATCGTAATCTGAGATGAGATGTGACTAATTTGCGCTGTCATGGTATTTGTAAAAGATATCGGAAGTTGTCATCACCATTGAAAACCACTACAAGAGGACAACTGATTTCCGTCTGATTTCCAACCAATTGATTTACATCTGATTTCCAACCAACTAATTTCCATTTGATTTCCAACCAGCTGATTTTTTTAATTTCATTTCCAACCAACTGATTTCCATTCGATTACCAACCAACTGATTTCCTACCAAGTACCAACAAATTTCCAACCAACTGGTTTCCAACTGGGATAGATATCAACATTGCATCAACTTTTTGCTGACTTGCTAGAGGAGAAATACATTATAAAGGATGTGTGCCAGAATTATTTAGATTTTGTTTCTCTGAGATGTTCAGTTTCGCTAGAGCATATACTTCCATGCTGACCTCCCCTGCCACTGGAGCGACTATTTCTGGTCGTTATGGAACATTTCTGACTTTGTGATAAATGGTGCTGAATGCCGGTAAGAGGATTTCCAGGAATGTTTTCAGAGGGAATTAGTGAAGTTGGTGGGTATTTTGGCAGGATCTGGAATAAATCACTGGTTTGACCTAGATGTGTCACCACTGTGGTGCAAATACAACCTTGTCCGTTTCTAGTATATGTTACATATGACTACCATTTTGAGTATTTCCTGCTATTGGTGTTTCAGTTAGTAAACATTCTACTTATTGCAACAAGTGATGTTTTCACAAACTACAATTCTATGAGTTTAGTCTACATGTAGTACAGGTATTGACTCCTTGTATGTAGGTAAAGCATACATGTAAGCAAATAGATTAGTATTTCCCCATGAAATATATTGACTGTGAAACATGGCTCTATTCCAAGATAAACATCTAATGAATAAAAACAGAATATGATTATGACTTGCTGCTACCATACGAAAGGAAAAATGGAGTTGTCGTTAAGATAGCAATCAAGGAAATCTTAAATTTATTAATATCTATGTTGACCTCGCATTCGTTTCACACAAAGGTAAATGTGGATAATAACGGCCTATTAGTATTTGCAGTGGCCTTTGTTTACACACAACAGAAGCCTGTATATTGCCTGTGTCAGATAGAGTTTGAGTGACCAGGGTGGATTATGGTCGCGGATCTATCCGCTGTTCTCATTAGTGTCCATGACAGGCGCGATTTAGATGAGGTAAATCTACATACGAGGGCTGCGGATTGCTCCAGTAGCTCGGGTGAGAGGCAGTTATACCCACATGAGCACCACCAGGTGTACATAACACCCTCGCATGGGTCCCTCCCTCCCAACAAGCATGGACTGGTCGGACTTATTGTCTCAACTTACTGATTCCCGTACAAATACCATGTGTCACGCTTGAGCTGCGGGCGACTACAAGCAAGACAGACTTTACATGCAGCTCAACATACCTGTAACGAACCAAAACCCCACTGTTCTTATCTGCCAGCTTTTTTTTATCATCCGTCGCCCCCCTCGCCGGGACACAATGAACCCACCCGTGTGTCAAAGGACGGTAGTTATATATTTTCTTGGCAGAGCTTACTCATAAATGTATCGGGGGTGTTGTAATCACGGCAGTTGTTTTTGACTGGTCAACTGGTCAGTTGGCATGTCTGCCTTGACAGTCCTTCTCTTCTAAGTCGATCGGTCACTCGGAGAAACGCAGACACCAATCAGCCGAGGAATACCTGAAATAAATTAATGAATCGAGACAGGTGGTGTGCTGGTGACAGACACGAGCTCCACCGATGTTACGCCATAGAGTGGCCAGTCCACTGTGGAGACAGATTTCTCTCAGTGTTCAGCTTGAACTGCCACCAAAGGTAGGAAGACATACACAGACACAGACCTGGGATAGTCCTATCTACCTTACAGTAATATAATATTGTTTTTTTTCATACAGTTTGACACATATAGAACGTGTAGAAGAGAACGGAGTGAATACGATATTCTCTATTATCATCCACGGGATTATGATGTGAATGCAAGCTTACCGTTTACATCAAGTTTATAACAGTTCCAATGTTCAGGGATGTGGGGATGTATTTTTTTGTGGGCTTTGCCAAAGAAGTTGAAGACCGGTTTGGATGGCTTTGAATCACTTGGATGGATTCAATGATTTGAGAAATATTTGAATTTATTTTTAATCATTATGGTGGTAATCATTATTTGACCTGAAAATTCAAATTGAACCCATGAAAATGATTGAAAGTGACAGATCGTTTCATATCAACAAAGCCATGCTTTCAACACGTGAGATAATCGTAAGGAAAATGTGTTAACATTTTTCGCTGACAAGGAAAATTGTGATAATTATTTTTAACCTGCTTTTTTTGAATTTCTTTTATCTGACATAATAATGTGTTCAAGAGTGGTTATGCGGTGTGACGAGATCTGTGTATCATATTGTGAGTTCACCGGCTCATGTTTGAGCGAGTGCCATGTCACGAGACATGTGTAGGACATGGCCTGCTCTGATGAAGTGTTTGAACCTGACGAGGAGCTGTGGTCCTCGCCTCTCATGAATTACAAATCTCCATTCGAGGATTATGCCGACCTCTACGACGACTATGGATTACCTAAGCAAAGCAAGATACCTGTGTTTAGATTTGACAGACGTAAGTATTCTCGCATATCTGATTACCAACACACGTGATTATTTAGTGAATACACAAATTCCAATTTATGAACATTTCCTGTTATTTATAATGTAGACATTAATATGCTTTATATATTGAGATATATATATATATATATATATATATATATATATATATATATCACTATTAATATTAAATAGCTATCTGAGCAAACTAATATGTTAAATAATAATTACTGTAATACAGTTGTATAGTAATTTGAGTGTTCATGGTATGGTAGATCAAACATGTTTTTGCTATATTTGTGTTAACATTAAATTGCTATCTGAGCAAACAAATATGTTAATTAATGATTACTGTTACACCGTTGTATATGGCAGATCAAACACGTTGACATTACTATTCCAGTAGTCTTTTTCTATGTTTGTGTTAACGTTAAATTGCTATCTGAGCAAACAAATATGCCAATTAATGATTGCTGTTACATTATTGTATAGTACTTTGAGTGTTCATGTTATATGGCAGATCTGTAAGTTTGTTGTCTACACTTGTGATTTGTCTGTGTGCCAAGTTTTATCATGGATCAGGCAGTCACCAGAAATATACATGTAACGACAAGCTTAGCGCTGACATACTTTGGGGAATAAGTCTTCAGGAAACATTACAAGATTTATCATGAAAGCCATGTCTAATTATGCAAGTTGCATATTACGACGTCGGGTAAAATGTTGTGAATTTGCTTTGCCTGACTGTATGCATCAAGATTGAACTACATCTACGACAGGAGTTGACATGATATTTTTTGGTTGCCAATCATTGCATCTGTTATATGCAAATTTAGGAATACGACATCTGGTTTGCATGCATGAATGCTCAATATCAATGACACCACCAGATTTTTATCTAGATGTTTAAACCAAGTGCTTAACAAATAAGTATTAATTAATTAATATTATCAGGTTGCAGGAATTCTAGCCTCTGAGTGCAAATATTATCATTGAGAAGTAATTATTCCAGCAACTTGAATTTGGCATTTATATGTGGATGTTTAACAACTGGTCATTAATTAGCGAATATTTCGTCACTATCATGATTATCAACCGAGTAGATTGCATGACCATGTTGGATCTCATCCTTGCATTGGAGTCTTGTCATGGCTATGCATGCATGTTGTTCAACTTAATGAAGTTGGACAATATGGTCTGTAGTTAATAACAACCGCAGTGTTAGTGAAATAGTAGTAGAACAACTCTGAATCACAAATAGAACACCAAAAATAAGCTTCGGACCCGTTTTCCGATGACCACAATTATCCATTTACTGGCATTTAGCCATTAGCCCCCAATCTCCCCTGGTGGTAAACCCTGTCTGTACTTCCAGGCCACTGTTGACAATGCTCTCATGACTATAGCTACTATGATTCTTTTCCATGTATTTCGTGTCTGTATTTCGGGCAACTACTTGAATGAACTTCATGCCGTTACATGTATTGATGTGTAGCATGAACTGTATTGACACACTGTTAAAAATATCTTTACAAACATGTATATATTTGTTTTTGTCATCGCCTATTATAGGTGAAATATTCCTGCTGCAATGTAAAGCAATAATTCAGTCCAAAAAACCCCCACAAATATCTTTTTAAGGTTTTCATAAACTATTCTCGTTGCAAATGGGTGAAAGATTCCCGCAGCGATGTTAAACTCCATATTCACTCACTCATAAACTATTCATGATTCATGGCAAAATTGGAGAACATTTTTATTTTTTATTATTTTTTTGTAATCATTACTCATCAGTTTTTCTATCTTTTTGCTATAGAAGTCGTTTTAGTCGTTACTAGGAGTTGATATGGAAGATGATCCAGACAGGAATTCTCTGCCAATTAAGTTGCCATTTCTAGTGACTTTGGTAAATTTAGTCTCTGAAGGGTCAGACAGTTGTGGCCTTGCTATCGAATGTAGTGCTAGATTTAGCTACAGGCAGATATCTGATGATGTGTCAGGTGATGGTACTCAGGTCATCACTGGGCTCAGATGTAGAGGGGATCTCCTTTCAGATTGGCTCTCCATCCTACTAGGATTGCTTTTCAAGGGGCACCTGGCTAGTACTATGTTACGCTGTGTGTGATGCAAATCTTTTTCCAGGACTTACATTGCGTCCAACAGCTGAGGAAATATAGGTCTTCTCAGGACAACCTGGTCATCGTGGGAGGATGGTTCTGATATCTAAATTTTTGTTGGTTTCATGCCCAGCCTTCTGAAAATCCTAATGGCTTTGGTCCTGTCTCAGAAGGAGACATTAGAACAACTTCTGTTCATTGTGTGAGAATGGTTCTGATATCTAAACTTTTGGTAGACTTATGCTCAGTTCTGGCTGTGGTCCTGTCTCGGAAGTAGACTTCTATTCATTGGGAGATAATGGTTCTAATATCTAAACCTCTGGTAGTGTCATCCTCTGTCTTCTGCTTCTGATAGATCTGCTTCTGATAGATGTGGTCTTGTCTCACAAGTAGAGATAATACAACATGTTCATTGTGAGAAGAGAGCTCCAATATCTAAACCTTTAGTAGTGTCATCCTGAGCCTTCTGAAACCTTGCGCTTACCTCGCAAGTAGACTTATTTCCTTATATTGTACCATTTAAGTGTTGACTGTTTTTGGAGGCATCAACGTTTGTCAATGAAGCGGAATAGAGCGGGATTTCATCTGGTGTGTAGTTGTTGGCCAAGCCCGCTGTTTGGAAGGCTTTTGTACACATGATTAGCGGCTCATTTCTTACATTGTTTGCCTGTTATGCATACCTCTAGTGCCATTCAAAGAGAAGGCAACTTCCGAGCCACAATTATATAAGCGCTAATTTGAACAATGTTGAGAAAGCTTTTCAGAAAGAAAAAAATGTGTTTTGTTTGGAACAGATTTGTTGATATTAGTGTGGATTGTTTTGTTGGTTTGACAATGTTGACGTTTTTCCAGATCATTGCAACAATCTTCATACTTCCTTACTTAGCTTATTTTGTTTTATCTTTCTTGAAGGAGAGTAGCTTTTTTTATTTTTCATTATCAACTGCATAAACCAATTTATTTATTTTAAATCATGAAAAAAAGATTTTTCACGAATATTTTTTTAGTGTTTTTTTTCCTTCTCCTGTATCAAATAGATGAATACACATAGATAAAAATAAATATATGTGGGAAATATTCCCAACAGATAGGTTAACTCCAACAAATTCACCCTGCAAGAGTACTGTCATCTGAATTTGTAGTAATGTTATGATTATTGTCTTTGGGACATTTGCATTGCTGCACAGGGATATTTTCGGAGTGATGAATATATTCCATTGACTGACGAACATTTTGTATTGACTCGCAAATGTTATGGTTTAGTGTCTTCAAATTATGTTGCTATCTTCTAAGGTTTGATGTATGTTAATGACCAGGTAAGTCCAGTTTGTTTGAGGTTCAGATTTAGCAATTCTGGCTCATTGTCCCTCGATTGCCTTAGTTACTTTGTTATCAAGCCGTGTTCACAGAGTATAAGCTTACAGAGATAAGAGAAAGAGCTGACCACTACATCTTGATTAATGTGTATGTACGTGAGTGGGTGCAAGTATTTGCCAGCATTCTTTCAGTGCATGTTGACTAATACACGCAAAGTCCTGCTATGTGACCGCGATGACAAGGCATGTCCAGGCCCCAGATTACGAAACTTTTTTCGAGTAAGATTTCGTGCTCAATTAAAATTTGTGTTCACAAATCCCCACGTAACATTTGCATTCTTGTACTAAAAAAATATTTCGTAATCTCCAGGTGGACTTTCTGATAAGCTAGGAATGAATGTATGATCCCAAAACATTGTGATTGTCCCAGCATAACTATGGCAATATCACGTTTATCGCGCTTAGTTAGATCCATTTATGCTTCTCAACTGTCAACTTGAAGAAATGTCTTTGGGACAATGAGGTCTCAAGAGGTTTTGTTTGTGTCCTGCTGTTATTTCTTAGTCTGGTAGTTAGGCTAAGTCACAGTGTTTGTGTGTATATCATTAGATGGTTTGGGTTACATATAAATTGTGTGAGAAATGGCATACCAGCTTTTCTGAGTTTGCATGATCTGACATGCATGGGATAAAAGACGTTTTAATATCGGTTAATGAGTCTAAAGTACAAATATTCATGAACGCAACAGGTGTGATGGTATGTTACTTCTGCTGAACTGATAAGATGGTATGCAATAGTATTGAGTGGATCCATGACATATCATTCTTATTTAGCATAAAAGAACAGCTTCTGTTTTGCTAATTCCAATGCAAGCTCTGGCCCAGAGATTACAAAACTTTTTGATGTACAATTTTCATGAATCCCAAATGTAACATTTTGAGCTTGACCTTGAAATCATGCTCAAAAAGTTTAATAATCTTGAGGTGTCGTAAACAATCTTTATGTAGTAATGTTTTGCTTTGCTGGCCAATGAGTTTTTCACATTTGGTCAACATTTCTTCGTGTCTTTCATTTTTATTTTATTTTTCTGTGACAATTTCTGGCTATGGTGTACAGTAAGTGCATTGGGAGTCTGGAGTTGAGTACAAGTAAGCTTGTCATCTTTTTTCCAACAAACATCAAATAATGGGGTCCCTCTTTGAAATATTCACCTTCTTCTCTTTTCAATCTTCAGTGTGGTCTTGCAGCTTTGTTGCATTGTTTTTTTTTGTTCAATTTGCAAACAGGTTATAAATGTGACAAATAAAATGTAGGCCCTATACCAGGCCTAATATAATGAAATATCAGTGTAGCAATAAAATTAGATTGTTTGTATATTTGATATTCAATGAGTTTACATACTAACATTGAAAAAGGCACTATAGTTCCATTTCATCCATATATATATAAAAGAACTGTGTTTGTCCATAATCCATCAGTGAGAGGGTTAACGAAGCAATTCTATACATTCTATTATCCAACCAAAGGACTGAGAGACATTTTTTTAACTTTCTGAAATCTGGTTATGTTCATGCATATTCACCAATGAACACTTTTCCCCAAATTTGAATGCTGAATGTTTCAATAGGGTGCAAACTCATTGAATAATGTTGCTTTTTAAAATATATATATATATATATATTTTTAATGTTGCTGTACAAACTCACTAAGTATCAAATACAAATCATCTAATTTGATTGCTACACTGCTATTTCATTTAGTATGCCTGCATGCTGTGTTCAGCTCCACAACAACTTCTGGCCTGTGTTTCATGAAAGGGTCATATAGGTTGTGGGACCTAAATTGAGGTCTGCGGCACTTCCTGCTATAGTAGAAGTATGGCACAAATTCTGATTTAGGCCAGGACTACAGCATGACCCTTCCATGAAATACAGGCCTGAAGGCCCACACCTGATCTAGTTGACCAAAGTTCATCATTGTAACCTTAGTTGTCTGTCTGGAGAAAGGGATTCTCGATCTTTGTATACATCTTTTTAATGGAAAAAGACACCAAGCATAGACAAACAATGTGTCCAGTGTTTGGCCTGTCATCCTAGTAATGCGAGCCTGGATTTAATCCCCTCAGATATATATCTCTGGTTTCACTTGCTATATATTATTGACGGGACCTGTCGGGTTTGTAGGGATCTACCAATAATTGGACATACGTCGTGCCTATTTGAGCAGTACTTTTGAAGTACTTTGGTGTAATATTCGTATAATGCTTTGTTCTCTAGCCACACATAGATGTTTACAGTATTTGGGGAAATTTACATTCTTATCCTTGTAACATTGTCCTTTGTGAAGCTTATCCTAATCCAGTAATTACCCATACAGATGTGTTTCTGACTATGGCTTGGTCTTGTTAGGATTTAATATGGGTTATGCATTATATCCTAAACCAAATACTGCCCTTGTTGGAAGTATTTGTTTGCCGACAACAGGATTCCTCTACTAAGCTCAAAATGTGTATGATGCTTTGTTCAGACCTCTCTCCAATGTTCCCGTTGTCTATTCTACTAATTCTGTACCCGTCATTTTTATTATGATTGTGTCTTGCTCGAGTGGCTGCCACTTGTAACATGTCAAGCTGATGTAAACCTACAAGGACTTTGATACAAGTTTTGTACCAGTTTGTATGTAGAGTTTGTATGTAATTTTACTTGTTCACTGATGTTCCTCATTGCAGTCTATTGGAAGTACCTAGAATGAAGTAAGTTATGAAGTCGGTTGTTGCTGAAAAGTTGGAATTGATATTGCATTGTTGATAGCACTCTAGGACTAATTAGTATGTCTAAAGGTTTGTGTTTAATTTGTACTTGATATCTGTGTAGCCATTGAGAGACTTGCAGTAATAAAACAAATCGAGCAGTATTGCCCCAATTTTTATTTTATTTTATTTATAATAAATCTTCAGATACAACTTCCAATATAATACATATATTATACATTTTTGTCATAAAATCTATTTACCTTTTCTTGTTGCATATGAATGAAAGGTTTCTGCTACTATGTAAAGCAATAACACACTCACAATTGTGCTTTTAGGTTTGCTTAAAAAAACCCAATGTTCATCTTGCCGCTACATACATCATTAGTAGTAGATGTACTTCAATCTTGTAAAAGTTGCGCAAAGTTATATTAACCCTCTCTCAGCTGAATAAGACACAGACGCTGCTCTTCAGGGCATCTCTGGCTGCCTCCAGTATGGAGAGGGTTAAGTGTATTCCTCCATTCCTGACATTGCCAGGAACACATTTCAGTGTGCAGAAGACTAAGATGACTATCTCTTGTTGTGTAATACTGACGAGAGCAGGTAGGATAGCTTATGGTTAGCATTTACGCTATGGAAGAAATACTTATGAGAGTTTATGATAGCAGAAGTAGTCGTGATGCAATTTCAATACCTGGATGATTGGTTGAGATAAACCTATTATACGATTGGTTGAGATAAACCTATTAAATGCATGGGATCAGTTTAACTTTTTGTTTTCAGTAGCCAATATTCCCACCGCCAGTGAAGTGAGATTATGGGCAGCTTTGGTGAGATCATAAGTAAGATAAGGAGGACATTCCTGATGAATAGCCACATATTTAATGCTCTTTGTGCGAGATTATTCTGATTTTCTGCTTATGCGAGGAACATGTATGGGTTGTGATTGGAGGTGGTATTGTTGAAGTTGGTGTTGTTTGATAGCTCACAGTACGGGCTGCATTGTTAGCTGATCACCACGCCTCAGGGTCTGCCTGAAGAGTAGGAAGTGCACTAGAGTCCTGATACTAGAAATTAGTCTGTAATGCAGTTACCTCCATGTTTCCGGCAGTACCACCCATTACTTGCATGCTTACTGCAACATTCAGCACTACAGATGTTGCATGTTTTGTCCTACCCTAAACTGACAAGCTGTGTAGTAAAAGAATCTAGAAAGTACCTCTAAGCCCAAATAATAAAAAATTAAAAAAATGGAGGCAGCGTACACGTGATACTACAAGAATCAGATAAAAACAAATTATGGAAACATTTTATTACTCAAAAGCATTTTCATTAATAAACTATGTATCATGATACGTATCTTAACATGAGTCAAGTGTCATGAGATTCCCTCAGCGACGTTAAACTCCATATTCACTCACTCACTCACTAGTGTCATGAAATAAAATGTATCATGAGGTAAGCATATCGTGGTATTCTTATTATTAATCAAACTTTCTTTTATTTTTTAAAATCAATTGTTTTGATGTCATAACAAAGAGCTAATGAATATTTGCCTCATTTGGTTGTGTACTGTGTATCTTCAGACTTGTAAAGTAAACGTAGGAGATATGAAACCCCTGTATGCCAATATTGACATCCTGTGTATTAAATAAAGCATGGCATATCATTCATGATCTCCTGCTAGGAGAGCTGCATTAAACTCACTTTTTATGTTTATGTGACATCGAATTGCAATGCTTTCCCATTGTGACAGACATAAGCGGTCTCTGTTGGTAAATACTACGACATAGACATTTGAGTTGACCTTCAATGTAGCCTGACAAACGGACAGCAGTAATCCGACAACAAAAGCAGCGTGACGGAAGGACCGAGAGCGTGAATGAGTATAGTTGAAGGTGAGGGGTATATGTGTTGATGATTGACCGTGGGGAACGGTGTGTCCAAGTAGGGAGGTGCTTGAGGTGCTTGAAGACCTGTACAAATGGCACCACTCTTTGATCACTTCAATGAGGCCCACATCTATTAACCTCTGACATGCCTAGATAAACTTGAAATTCTTTGATCACACTTTAAGATCGTCTCTGATCTTCTGCCAAGCAAACATGAAATATGTCACAGATTTTTACATGCAAAAATGTCGAAAACCGCTGCTCATTGCAGTGGTAATTCACACGCAATGTTTACATGATATATTCATTCCAATTGTAAAAAATGCCTTATTCAATTTCACAAAAATTTAAAGAAGTATGTTGTTTGATGTTCTGATGGTGATAGGTTCTTCTGATAAACCAGGAGTAAAGGTGGTAGGTCCTTCTGATAACCCTGGGGGTAAATAACTACATATTGTTAATGTGGATGTGAGTACATAGAGGGATGGGGTATCATGACACATCTAGATAAGCTGCTTAATCTCGGGGCGGTTAATATCCCTGTGTTCCCAGTGACACACATTGAAAGCAGTTGCGGCAGCTAATGCCAGTTGTGCCTCCAGCGGTAAAGGGGGGATAATTCACACATCACATGAAAGCCCGGTCCAGCAGGCTCTCTGTACTGGATGTGTGATCGTAAAAGACCAAAGGTAAATAAAGGAAGCTGTCACCAGGTGGAGATTTATCATCACAGTCTACTTGTATGGATGTCTCTTGTTGGTTTTTATGAGTTTAAAAAATTGGCAAATTTTATGACATAGGCCTATTTATTGATATTTATTATATTTAACCTATATGGATATGTTAAAAAAAAGGTAAGATTAATAGATGAAACAGTTGAGCAGATATTTGAAAGTAATATAATTCCTGCAGCGACGTTAAATTCCATATTCACTCACTCATTCATTTATAGATTGTATTGCAATTTCAGAATACATTATATGATATGGTAACCTTGACTATTCCCAGTATTAAATACATGTAGCTTGTCATGTGTCATACCACACACTTCCCTTGGGCAAGAAGTAGCCTATGACAATCTCTCTAATCATCTTGTACTGTCAGTTGTCTGGATCATTAATCATTTTAGTATAAGCTCCATTGAACTATGCTGTCCTTATCAGAATAATAATGGAAGTAGTAAAACTGCTATCTACAAGCCCTTGTATAACATCGTGAGAATCAGCTCAAGATAACATGTACTGTTAATTCCTGTCCATCTAGTTGTATATTGGCACACTCCCATCTCTAATTAACTCTCTCCATGCTGCAGGCAACCAAAGATGCCATAATTGTAGCTGCAACTGTTCTGAGCTAGGGGTGGGGTTGGTGGGTGGGGTGGGTAGGTAGGTAAAAGGGGTAGGAGAAGGCTGGACTGATCTATTCTACCTGACTAAGTCCGATGGACCAGTCTAAAATAAATGTCAGTAAACCACGCCTACTTTCAATATCAATATCGGGTAAAAAGATGAGATGCTTTAACTCTGTATCCAGTCATTAAGGATAATTATCAACATTGGAAAAAAGACGATATGTTTGTACACTGTATCCAATGATTAAGGAATTATCTCAATATGTATTTCCCCACGTTCCCAGTGGGAGTTTGACAGTCAGGAGGGCAGTGTTGAGTGTGGTGTAAGTGATTACATGTGGCCAGCCTCTGTAGTCTCTGTTCCAGCAGCATGCGATGATTGCCTCCATCATTGCCTCCATCACGGTGGTCAGTTTACATTATGATAGGGCAGATCAACGTTATGATGGCACAGATGCTGGTAGTAGCTGTATTGGTCCCTAGTAGCTGCTATAACACTATGATACAGATGCTGGTGGCTTGTGTGTATGGGTCCCTAGTAGACTATCAATAGTCTCGGAGGATGAAAGTAAATTATTTTTAATAAATTCTAATGATGTATAATATTTATACAATGTACTCTCAATATCGGCATCTCTATACCCAGGCAAACTTGTAGACCTGCACAATTTCAAAGTCCCGACCAACGACAGTGCACTCTAGATAAACTGAGTAATCTGGCACTTTCTTAAATCCAACATATTATGTTAGTCCCAACGAATGCCGACTTTTACATAGTACACTGTATATGAAAGGAGATCTGAATTTCTTTTATTGTCGCAAATGGGTGAAAGATTCCTGCAGTGACGTTAAACTACATAATCACTAATTCACTGAATTTCTTTAACCTCTGAAGTTCCATGGAGATATTGGAATAGGAGTATTTGGTTGAGAACAGGGTCTGTGAGAGAGACTAGTATAGGGTCGAGTAGCTGCTATGGTACAGATGCTTGTGCCTTGTGGGTGTATAGGTCCCTTGTAGCCCTGCAGTGGGTGTTAGCTGCT
>JAULBP010095350.1:0-11555 GCA_032355345.1 Lepetodrilus pustulosus | reverse complement strand
ATAAGGCTGGGTCAGATGTGGACCCCATTTTTATTTTTTGTTATTTACCTGCACTATTATATAAGGCTGGTACTGTATGTCATGGACCCCAAATACAGCCTTATATAGAGGAGACACTGTATATTCAAACACAATAACCTAAGAAGGATGTTTAATTATACATCCATAGCTGTTCTATAAATATAATGGTGCAGTTTACATGTCCATCATATGATGACATTAAACTGATTAGTGGAAAAATATATATGTACATGTATTAAGTTTTGAAAACAGATTTTGCATTCTGGGCCCAATTTCTTGAAACCATTGTGAGTCATCAAAATAACTTGAAACAATAATTTGTATTTCTCAAAAACATCTCAGTTCCAAATGTTAACTGAAACTGGAAACTTCATCCTATGAATTATATTAATTTTACAGATTCAGATAAATAAAGCAGTATTTTCATTCTGGTAATGGTATCACTATCAGATTGCATGACCTAGAATTTCATGAGACCAAAATATCTCAATTTGACAGAGAGTGCATTCACTAAGGGTAGATATCTGTAACATTTCAGTGTGTTCAGCTGGAAGACTTGACTATCTTGGTGCTGATAGTTCTGGACACACTGTCTTGCTTCACAGGCATCAGATCCTGATATTAGGGATTCAGTGATGTGCTTAGTATTGTCCTATATTGACAGGAGTGCAATTTTGTTATGGGTTCCTCCGTAGCTAGCTGATGAGACTCTGGAACCCATGGTCCTGAACTCAAGCTCTGTCACAGGGGTCAAACATTGGTGTCGACAAGAGATGTCTTCCAGGTGTGGTCATATGGTAGTAGGATGCAATGGCCAAAGTCTGAAGTCTTGCAGTTCAGTGGTGGCATTCCTGGTTTGTCAGTACAAGATAGTGTTTGCAGGTTTGCTGCAGTACTATGAACTGCAGGGGTTGTAGGTTTCATATGGCCATGAACTGACAGTCCACAAACCAGATCAATAATCTTGAAAAGTGACAAACCTTTACCTCCAAGCAGAAAATGCTGGTGAATATTCTATTTTGTACATGATACATGTACTAGGTCTCTTATTTAATCGAGAATATATTATTTTCCATTACATTTAATCAAGTTATAATCATAGTACTTAATCTGAAATTATATTTTGGTAACAATGTGGGTGTATTTTGGTGTGTGGTGGATATGCATGGGATATTGATGGGGCTTTTTTGAACTCTTGCAGTCAATTTAGGTGTTTACCGCTGCAGACCTGAGTAGGTGTTGATGTGCCTTATCGACCTTTTCTGGTGGGTGGGTCTGAAGAGATTAGTTCTAGAACAGTTGTCCTATTTCCTCATCCTCAGGGACATGATTACAATACTGAATGAAGTGTCACAACCAGAAACTGAAACCCATAGGCAATCAATGATTGTTGACCGTTTTATGTTTTTCTGAACTTTGATGTATTTCAGGTTGTAGTAATTTGTATACAGGATGAAGTCAACAAGCTGTTACAATTTGTCATGATCTCTTAAATCCTAAATGGTTTTGTTGAGGTTAGTATATATATTGGTAAATTTAATAGACATAATTGAACACTAAATTTCAACTTAAACACCCTGTATTGTTACAATATCAAATAAATAATTCACTTTTAAAATTCTAAATTTACCAAACATGTAAATTGCTGTTTTCCCATAGTGTTACGTACAGGAATAATCACAAACATGTAATTTAGTTAATAAATATCACTTGGGTTTGAGTTGTGCAGGATCATTTTCTAAAGTTGTTTTGGAGTTGTTTTCTAATTTACACTTCTAGAAAATATTTTAACAGAAAAATCAATGTAGATTGAATGCTAAATTCTGGCACACTGGAGAAGAGTCAGATTCTGAATAATGACCTCAGACATTGGCTGGTTTGGTGCCACTTGGACTATCCCTGTTTACGGTAGTTACTATTTGATAAATGTAACACAGTTTTAAATGCAGTTCCTGTTATTACACACACATGCACACATGCATGCATGCTCGTGCGCGCACACACACACACACACACACACACACACACACACACACACAGCACATAAAGGTATACACAATTATCTAAATTTCCTTCAATAAATCATCACCAATAGGTCAAGATTGAACCTATAGCTAGATTAAAATGAATGAGAATATTGTAAACTGTTTTGTCCCCAAAACATAATCTATTCAAGCTGTAATTGGCGAACTTTCCACAAACATTCTGGTAATAATACAGTACTCGCCCCCATAATGATGGCCCAGTTGTGGTGGTAATTCTGAGATATGGTCATTCTTGGCAGCTCACAGTCACTCATCATTAGGGGGTCACTGAGATAATAGCCTCATAGTAGATGACCAGTCTTGTAGCAATTTCATTCTGGTTTCATTGGAACATCATCAGATGGGATTACTGATTGTCACATAATATCATGAATGTCCCTTTGTATTTGACAAGAATAGCATGTCATTATATATATATGATGGTCATAAAGGCTTCCTATTGATTAAATTCTGAGTAGAGGGAACACAACTTTATGTGAAATTAAGAATACAATAAATTATTTTTATTATTTATTTTTCACACACAACAATAAATCATACATTTTAGGATATTATTTATTTTAATGTTAATTTAAAGTAATAAAATGATGATAAAACCTCCAATGAGATCGATCAGGTACAATGTAGGTCTAGATCTAGTTAATTTTCCCTTTCTAAACAATAATATTGTCACTGAGATTTTCTCCTACCCATCCTATGTTGTTCAAATTACACTGTTTTGAATGGGATTGGTGAAGATTACGTCATTAATTTCATTACCTGTCGTCAATAGTGTTAAACAATACCTGGTCTAGGTCCTCATCATTAAACAGATGTCAGTCCATCATGTCAAATAGTGGTAGTCTAGTCAATAATGTGTAGATATTTGAAACAAACAGACTTAATTTGAAAGAACAGAAAGATAACACAGATTGGGTTTGGGGGCCAATTAATAGCAACATCTGGGGCAGCACTGGAAACTGTATAGAGCTCCTTTATAATGAATATTAATAATATAGTTTTCCATAGTATTTAAGATATGTATTTAATAATGATAGTAATAATACATGTTGTATACATGTAGTAAATAAATAGTACTGATCCTAGCTTTTTTAATTCATAATAAACTACTAGTAGTAATAAAAATATTAGTCAAAATAATCTAAGTCATAATAATAATTTACTAAAATTGGAATTACTAGTATGACATGTTCTTAGGTATCTGTAAGGGCATTATTAGGAAACTGTGTCCTTACTGTTAACTATAGGCAGCAACCAATCAATAACATGTCATGGACTATTTTACTGATGCCTTGTAACGTAACATCATAGTGCCATGTACAGTTGTATATGTTTGTATATATCTGAAATTTAATTAACCTTTTTTTTTTAATAATTTGTGCAAAAATGCTGACTTGCATTACCCGGTAGTCATATTAGTATTGATAATACACATATCAGTATTCATGAAGCACTTCATATTTTCATGATGCTATTATTTGTATATGCCTCGGAATAATTTTAATAAATCATGGAAATTGTTATCGAAATTTCCCGACAGGCAATGAGGACTTGGTGGACAACTTCCAGGATCTTGGACTCAGTATTGAATAGTACATCAATATCACTGTCTGACTTAGTGCAATTCTTACTTTAAACACCACCTACTGGATTCACTTAAAATACCTCCTACCTTGACTAAAAGTCAATAAAAAAAATCAAAGTTTATTTCTCTGAAGTATATCTATTAAACATTGAAATTAGAAGCTGTTTACTTTCCTGACTGTACAAACACAAAGCAGTAGCATAGATGTCTTGATCGACAGATCCATCAAGTCTAATGTTTACCATTAAAAGGCTTAAAATACTTCAGTCGGTACCAATGAATGGATGAACCATGTGAACTTTATGTAGCTGTCTTGTGGAAATTTGCCAAACCACCTAGAAGTCCTATTTCCAGTTCTTCCCATCCAGAACTTCTCTTGAACAACACCATCAAAGAACATGTCAGTATCAGAGGCTTTCCCCAGTGTCCTTCCCTTCAGAAGCATACATGATCACATTGCCCCGATAACTTATAGATCTCGGCTGATCTAAACAGTCACCAAGTGCAACCGTTTTATTGGCATTAAAAGAGAAATAGGTTCAACTGACCAAAGGATGGTGCATGTGTTTTCGTTTGAAAATTGAATTCATCAAGCTCTTCTGTGGATTAGCATTGACTTAGCGGTACTGAATGTCAATGTAATCAGGGTAATCAGATGAGAACTTATTCTTATTTTCCTTACCACCAACATTCAGCAGGTCCAAGTTTATTTTGATTCTTCGCAGAATTTATTCTTTGACATGTTAAGACCATAATTAATTTAGTTTCTCCGAGACTAGCAATGAGATCCTCAGTTAGACAGAGCACAGTAAACAGAACTGATCTGTATTGATGTAATTGCATTATGAAGTTATTATTGGTCCACAGCTCACTGAGGCTAAAACATGCCATACTTTAGTGTCCTTGCCACACCTTGGCCTCATGATGATGTCATGTGACAATAGAAAATTAGCATATGAGGAAAAACAATTGTTGTTGTCCTTGACCCTAGATGCAGTCATAGAAACTGTGAGGTTATATTCCTATTATTTTGTGTGTATTTCCTACTACTAGTGTTTGTTATCACCAGTGTTACACATTGGCAAATACATTTACTAATATATATAAAAAATAGTTTCGAAATATTGACGAGCTCGTTAAAATTTTATGTCGGTAATACGTCGATAATCCGCCGGTCGTTAAAGTTTAATGACGTTAACATTTCATGATTTACAGTACCTATGATGATAGTATCATTGTAACTCTAAAGTCCAACGCTCTACCAAATGAGCCAAAGAGGGACAAGACTAGTAGAAGCATCTTATATCACACCCAGCGAAATATGCATAATTACTTTAAGGCTATATTGTCATAGTAAATATGTTTTATTTCCATGGTAACAATGAAGTTATAGTCTTAGTAACCCTGAGGTGATGTTCATAAGTAACTCTGGAATTATTATCATAGTAACTTTGCAATTATTGTCATAATCTTGTGTCAATATGTCAATGTTAATGTCTATGAATAAATCTGGGGCTGTTGTCATTGTAACTGAGGTGATTGTCATAATTCTGATGTTAACATCATCATAACTTTAGGTTATTATCGTAGTAACTCTAAGATTATTGTCATCTTAACTCCGAAACTATTGTCATAGTAACTGAGATAATCATCATAGCAATGGATGGTTTTGTCATAGTAACCCTGACCTTCTCTTCAACACTAGCTAAGTTTATGTCATGACTGACAATTATCAGAGTAGCTATTAGTGTTTTGTTTTGATATGACATATGTCATCACTGAGCTAAATATGGTTTTACCTTGAATCTATAGCTTAAGGTTATATGGTCATGGAAACTCTGGAATCTTATCTGTGAGCATCCCCACAGGTCTTTGCATATTACTGGACCCAGACGAGATAAATTTGTCATCTTGTGTACTGTCAATTATCACATGCAATTGATTTTCATGTACAGACACAATTATCCATTTTTAAATAGAAACAATAATAATATTTACTTGCAATGTTACTTCAAATATTTGCATATTGCTATATCAGTCAAGTAGGATGTATTCATTGACTTTTGTTTGGTATTCTTCAGCAGAAAAATTTAAAGGCATAATATCACAGATATTTATGTTTGTTTTGGACTAGTTCTTAGATACAACTGTAAAGTACATTCACTTAACATACATAAAATCATATTTGTACTTCCAGAAAGCCTTTCCACTGCTGTATGGTAGTTGGAACGTTCCACTATAATGTACCACTGCATGATAGGTTGTTGAAAATATAAACTAGCAGTCAGCATTCTGCATGTGATTTGCTATTATATATTAATGCAAATGGAGATAACTCAATGATTCGATGAAATTTTCCTATAAGATCAGTTGATGCATCAAAGACAAGATAATTAATAGTCTGTCACACTAATTCATATAAAACATAAAATTTATGATAGCTATCAAGTGTTGGGGAATAAGTACACCAGTAAATAACAACTTTTGGATGTACAAATCAAATGTAAATAGTCTCAGGTAGAAATTTGTTTGGCCATTATCTAGGTCAATCAAATGTGATTGTATGCCTTTAAAATATATATTTACGGGAAAGTATTCATACTGGTCATCCTTGACAACCCGGTCATTATTCCTACACCTTGACGGATGTAAGGAGACAATGGCATGGCGTTTGAGGATGTCATCCTGGTGAGAATAGTAACTACATGTACTTCCAAAACAGTGATTAGCATTGAAACATTTACTGTAGTATACTTTTAATTTATTGCAATCATTTGTGGCCTGTTTATTCCATTATGTCACCTATTTATTATACCAAAAACCGTAATCCTAAATATTTACTCAAATCACTCCCACTAAATTACCTTAAACATTTCTGGACTAAAGACGTGGACGTGCTGATCGTGGCAATAGTTTGACCATGATGGCTGTCTGGCGGCGGTCACCCAGTTTCCAAACGCTGGCAGACATGTCGCTTATGGCCAACAATTCTAATAAAGCCAGAATCCAGCCAGAATATAGTCACGGGGCAATCAGCTTAATTACTGTCCATTACTGCTGTCTTGGGTACCGGTATGTAGACAAGTTGTCTCCCCTCAGAGTACTATTCTCGGTCCTGGAGTGTTGATCGTCCTTCGTTCCCCCTACTCCAACACGGCCCCTAGGGTATGTGTCTCTAATATATCCCTGATGTAAATCCTGTATTGAATTTGTCCCTGTATTAATATATAATCGTCCTTGTGTCGATGTATATCAGCTTAGCTGGTCTTCTTTTGACAAAGAGTAAAGTATAACTTGAATTATTTAATTAATGTATTTATTGTTAAATATTTGATTAATTCTAATAATAATTTACTCTTAAAATGCATGAAGTAGCAGGTTTAACCTACATCATCCAACAGGCAACAGGAGATGACCTTTATAGAAATGTTGGAGATTTCTCCAAGAAGGTTAAGAGATGAAACTTCCCTATTTTATGTTTCTAATCTGTATCAGGAATCTGCACTTGCAAAAACTCCAATATCTAGAGCTGAGAAAGTTGTGTACTGCGCCTGTCTTGCACAATCGGGATGCTATGCTCCCAATCAATGTCAATACATCATCAGCCTCAACATGAGACTGCAACATCGGGAGGGAGGATCCCGAGATGGTGATGAGACTGTGGTGAGACTGTAGAGAGATTGCAATCAGTGGGAAGGATGCCCTGGCACTTCATCAGTCACCTGGCTGCTAGCCGCTTGTCTGTGAGTGTAGGCAGTGAGTACTGTGTACCTAGTATGTGTAAGCAGAACAAACTGTGGCAATAACCAGCATCGTGGTAGTTCTTTGGATGGTATAGATAATGAGCTCTGTTATGCCATTTCTGGAAACTATCAACTCCAAGGTATGGATAATTCTTTTTTGTCTTTTCCAATAGTTTGTGAATTTATTTTATTGTGTCAGATTTGAAATGTATAATATTTTGGCATTTTCATTCTGGTTTTAAAATTAACCTTCTTATGTATCCATGGCTATTAATCACTGTTGAAGATTCTTTTGAGTTTATCTTTGTGAAATCATATCTTGAATGGAAGGGAGAAAAAAATGTTTTATATTGGGTCCATAAAAGTAATGTGGAAAGATTACCCTGAAATACATTTTAATAAATGAATTCAGTTCTATATGTGTAAGCTCAGTCTACACAACCATTTAATGGGAAATAGCATCAAATATTGAAAGTTTTATCAGCACTGCTCCGAAGTTATCTTAGTAGTACAGAGAGACTCTATTTCCGATGATATCTAATACGTGCATAAAATCAATGTACTCTAGCAGCCACACAAGCTGAAATGCAAATATTCAGTTATTCTTTCAAATGTGTGGATTATTCTTCTCTGCAGCTGACAAACAATAACTGATAACTGTTTCATTATACAGGTTATATTAGAGTGCAACTACATAGTTATTGTGGGTTCACACCCCACCACAAGCAGGCTACCTCAACATCATTAATAATCCAGTAGCTTTAAGTGTGCACTGTGGCTAACCATGGTATCTTGTTTATATCACACATTTGTCAGTTATCAGTTATAAGCTCACTAATAGCCCTATTAACATCCCTCCCCCTAATAGATTCAGACACACACTACTAATACAGTTAATAGCATGTATTAGGTGCTTGATTCCACATAACAGTAATCTGCAACAATTTAAGAGAATGTTTTTAGATTCGACAGAGGTGTATAGTTAAATGTGTGTGTGTTTTTTTCCCATTAGAAATAGGCGTATATTTAAAAGTGTTTTAAGAGGTAAGCATCTACGTTTGGCATTTGAAAGACAGCAGAGGTGATGTTTGTCTGGAAATGGAACTGCTATGGATTTCCATCTAGATCTGGAAGTCAAAGTTAGGGCAGGAAAATCCTTCCTCCAAATGTTTTCATTTTTCAAGATCGAAAAGTCAAATACTGATCAGAGGCCTCATGTTTGAAATGCTATTGCAAAATGAATACTAATAGCGCCATTTAGATTTACCAGGCAATGTTTCTATTACTTTATATGTACATTCTGAAGTTGCTAACCTGTAAAACTTGCATCTATGAAACTTATCTCATGATAAACTTCCACAGGTCATTCTGATAAACTTTGCAGCTGTTGCAAAAATATTATTAATTGAAATATCAACAAACAAACTGTGATTGTAAGATATTAATTTAGTTGCTCTAAATAATCTTGTTCACATCTTGGAGATAAACCAATTAGGTAGTTAAATTTCATTTCTGAATTTTGTTATTTTCCGTAATGTATTAAATTTACAAATACTGTATTTGTATAACTTTTTTTGTCTCACAATTTTGGAAAAAAATAATGATTGGAATGTCACAGTTTGTGGATAAGTCATGATTCAAATCACATGTTGTTGGGGGCTTTTTTTCTGAAACATTTATATGCATTTTTATCATGGATGGAATGAAAGAAACAAATGCCAATACACTTACTGGTAAGCAGAACATGTTTTTCTTGGTAGACAAAACCCCAAAACTTGTAGTGTCTTGACGATTCTTATTTTCAATTTACAAATGTATCTATATCACTGATTGAAATCCACAATTCATGTGTTAATACAAAACTTTAATGAGGAATGAATATGCGTTCGATATAAAAATACATATATCGGTTAGCCAAATATCACTGACCCAACATAACATTTGATTCCTGTTAAAGTTGTTTATGACACATGAAGCTGTATTGAGTAATTGCTTATATGTTTATGACAATACACTGTATAGGGAGGATTGGCCCGGGGGCCCTCATGTCCAAGTTAGCAGTCAGTAGAGAATTGTAGTCAAGATGGTCATGACGTACTACCAACCATGCCATTGGCTGCCAACCATGTGTTTGTTTCTTCATGTTTACGTTGAACACCTGCAATGCTGATCACAGTCATTGAGAGGATAGATAAATGGAATTACGCTGAGCTTTGAACAGTGAAAGCAAAAGAGGCTGTTACTAGGTTTTATTAAACTGTCGTTTATCTCTGCGATCTGGAACTGGTTCGCATAGCGGTCTGTGTGTATGTTTACCATCATCTGACATTCTGTGGCCTATTGTTGCCCAGAAACTTGCAATACTGTAGATTTAGTATTGCCCGGGTTCTAACATTTCCTGGAAACTTTCAGCTATATCCTTGCCTGACATTGCATGGAATGTAACAGTAGCCACTGCGGGAACAACTTGGTAAGTTGTTATTTAACAAGTTTGAGATTTTGAGCAGAAACATCAGGTTGTCTGTTATGTATCCGTAACATGCATACCTTGGGATTTAAACCCATTGTGAAGAGCTTAATCTAACCCTATGCCTGTTTGGCCAAAGGGGCAACAACAGCACTCTTGAACCGCCTTGGAGGATGGTTTCTGTCACAGATGATGTCTCTCAGAGGCTGCGCCATCCTCAAGGCAGCTCTGGTGCTGGATATGTCAAAACAGCCACTGATGCCACCAGGAAGCCAGGACTAAATCTATTTGACATGACTCAATGAGAACAATCTGCCAGAAAGAAAAGAAAAAAAAAGATTATATTTGAGGCACTAATTTGAAAAGACATTTGAATCCAGGGACATACCAGTTCCCATGTTCTACGGCTGGAAGACTGATATGGTATTGACTTAGTCAAATGGATAACCCTGTAAGCCCAAACTAGTTTATAGCACTTATATCAATAGCACTTATATCAATAGCAAACTGCATCAAAATTGCTACCAGTCAATATCTATGAACCAATATTTCCCAGATATTCAATATTGCCCCAAGGTTCAATTAATACAAGTACTTTAAATTAAGAAATTCAATGCCAACACTTTTGGCTAATTTTGAGTATAGTATTTATAATATAAACTTGTAAGTGTATCAGTGGTCTCATCAAGCACCTGTCTTGACTTCAACGACCAGGCACACAGATACGGATCCAGAATTGTATATGTTTCTAATGGAGGCAGCTTGGTATTGATCTATAAACTGTGCAGCCTAGGCTTGGCCCTGCTGCCACTGTGGTCTAATTTGATAACAGCCAGTCTTGGTGCTAATACAATGTTGGCCTCTCTGCTACAAGTAGTCCGTGTACTAGTTGTCTCCTCTGAGGTCCTGCTGTAAGTCATGGAACAGGATTACTAGGCTGCTGTGTGACAGTGCTTGAGCACATCATTCAAGGAGTACTTGGAAATTAATGACATATTAATGGTCTCTTAAACTTTCAAGGAGGAAACACATTCAACTGTCTTGACATTTACCTTTACCGAATTACTGATGCAGGTTGATGGGATTCCAAAGGATCAGAAGTTTGTGATGCTGGATTTATAGTTTTGTTTTTAGGCTGAACATTCTACAACATCATATCTTCAGCTATATGGTAGGGATATTTATAACTTTGGATTTCTTTGGACAAATACCAATTCCTGAAAATTGAGATTTTTAAAATTTAATATGGATATGAATATCCAAAGTTTTCCTTTATATCGAAAGACAGTATTAATGAATGTTTATCTAATGCATGTGTATGTTAACAAATGTTATACAAATAATTAATACAGCCAGATATCTATACATTTCTTTTTGATAAATGTTTATGTAGAGAGGCTTCAAAATGTGATTTATGTATAAGTGATGTCTATCAAACTTCAAAAGTGAAGTCTAATTTTATACTCGTTGTCCTTGATCTTTTCAAACATGGAAAACAGTTTCATGTTTCGCAAATATTGAGGTGCAAATAATCAAATAATAATACATAAAAAGAGAGAGAGTGATATTGAGGTGGGAGTGTGTGTGTGTGTGTGTGTGTGTGTGTGTGTGTGTGTGTGAGAGAGACAGAGAGAGAGAGAGAGAGAGAGAGAGAGAGAGAGAGAGAGAGAGAGAGAGAGAGAGAGAGAGAGAGA
>JAULBP010095339.1:0-11558 GCA_032355345.1 Lepetodrilus pustulosus | reverse complement strand
CAAGTGAATGTACTTTGTAGTTGTAGCTAAGAACTAGTCAAAAACGGCCATAAATATATGTGATTGTATGCCTTTAAGCCCCAATTCGGATTCAATATTAGAGTAATTAAACTAATTGTTTCTCTTGTTGTTTGAATGTTGCTGTTCCCATATACACAAAATCCGTTAATATAACAGGTACTTCCGAAATTAAGCCCCTAGTTTAATTTCCGATCAAAAGATTCTGTTTCAAATGTGTCATTTTGTGTAATTAAGCCCGGGGCCTAAATACGGGAACTCCTGGTAACATTAAATGAGTCGTGACCTATAACTTCTCCACTCGGGGTGACAACCACGACCAGACCAGACGGATCTGTGTTAAAGACACACTCCAAATAATCCCTCTCCATGTTCCAACTGTTGGAGGAGGTCAGCTCGTAGAGGCCCCGGATGTCTTCGCGGCGCATTTGTCGAATTTCGTACTCTACGCCTCGTCCGGAGAAACATCTGAATGGCAAAGAAATCGTAACGTGTATTTGTTTCTGATTCGATAGTAGAATGCAAACATGATGGTCCATTTGATGGTAATATAAGATCCATGATGATATCAGTGGTGGGATATATCCTATCTCGTTCGGATATCATGACGATGCAATATTGGTCCATAAATACTAGAAACAAGAAATAAATATAGAGCATAATAATCTATAATTCAGCGATATAAGCTTATACAAAAGAGAATGGGTCAACTGATAATTTATTTTAATTTTTCTCGTCCAGAAAAACAAAACTAGGATGAAAACTTCCGGCAGCGAAATACGTTAGCAAAGATTCATATATATCTTCATTCACTTTGATTTATTTTTAATCTACAGAACGTACACATTGTCTGTAATGCCTGTCGTACGACTGGAATATTCACGACGGTCTCGTCGGTGTAAGATGGTGTCACGACTGAATACCATCGAGTCTTCACCAGTTTCAGAAGATTCGTAAAATGAATCTTCAGTATTCTATTCGCGAAGACTGACCAATGCTAGTACTGATTTTTTTCATGTGATAACAATAAAAGTACACACGGACGCTTTGCATAGATATTAACGACGACCGTCTCTTTAGAGTACGACCCCTCAGTTGCAAGACTACTTGAGATTGGCATCGTCACGGCTGTGTAGCTGATCCAGTCTCGTAGTGGGTATAGTCCGAGTATCTTAGCACGGCCAGGATAAGGTATAATTTGAATGCATATATTATGCCTAATGTCGGCCCATTGACTGGTTGCATATTTCCGTGCCATACATTTTGGAAGTACGCTCTCCCTTCAGGCAGCAAAAGCGTGTTCTTTGAATATGTCCAACAATGCGTCGAACAACGACCAACGACATCATCGGCAATCTTCACACACAATGAATGAAGAAATCCAAAGATCAGTGACCGGGATTCCAGTCTGTTTTGTGGACACGTGCACACCTCAAAATGGTATGAAAACGTGCTACATAATTATAGTCTATCTGCAACACCTGCCGTGGTATACAGTGATAAGATAGGCTACTAGTATTGGTCGCGTTACCCTACGGGTCAATCTAACTATAATATTATATGGGAATCGGATATACCAACAAGTTCGTTCTTTATTATAATAATACCTATATGCATGTATTCGCCTATAGTGTTTCACAGTTGGTGTGTTATGCGTTATATCATATTGTTCAGTCTCATTAATAAAAAGGAGAAACAGAATAAGATACACTTTTCAGCTTAGTGAAAATAATAAAACGCTTATAATTATATGGTGGTATATTTGCTGTATATAGTATACGCCGAGTATAATTGCTAGGTTTTTAAACTGACTGTTCGTCCATGCAGCGCTAATGTTTTTGACTGTAAAGTATTATACCACATATGAGGCCGAAATCATTTGATATTACGAGCCATCTCATCTGTTCTGTGATCTGTTATTCTACACCATACATGTGGAGTTCGCTATTGAACTTCGACTATTTCCAACTGGTAAAACGTCCAAATATAGACTAAAAACACACCATTTCCGAAAGAACTGGCTTACTCTACTATACTTCGTAATGTAATATATACTCAACTTTAAAAAGAAATATAGGCTATATTTATTTTAAAGGCATACAATCTCAGTATTCAATGAGCGCTTAAGGACTATATATATATTTGCAAACTACATTCATTTGTGATATTTATCATCAATTATATTTTGCCACCATTCTTTCGTGGATTCACATGGTAAGAACTCAATCCAGCAATTTGATGTTCCAAAGGCAAGATACTTAGAGCTACGTTCCTTTTATTATATGAAATATGAAATGTCGAGTGTTGGGAATAGGTGCATAATTAAATAACTTTTGCCAGGCTTTGGGTGGATAAATGAAACGTTAGTAGTCTCAGATATAAATTCGTTTGTCCATTATTTAGGTCAACCAGCCATGCTAGTATGCTTTTAATGCAGCGACTCGAGCATTGTTTGTTAGGCGCATTATTGTCAAGCTTATTATTATTAGTTCAAATCCCGCCTGACGCGATATTAATAGGATGCACTGTCTGTAGAGTGGCACTACAAATATCATCCTTGGTCTGTCAGTACCAGTCTGTGCTTGCAGGTTTACTGCAACATTCAGCGCTATATAGATGTTGCCGGCTTCCTCCTGCTCTAAACTGACAAGTCGTGATGTTAGTGACTATAAATACCATGTAGCAATTGGTATCTTTTCATTAAATATTAACTCGGATCACATCTAAATGTTTACATATTCAAAAAATAACTGTGTGCATGTCAAAGGGGAAACCCCAGGGAGTTGAGAAGGAATTCTGAGTGCACACTGCTCCATTGACCTGGAAATCTTGCCTTGGGGGCTGATGTCGCGCTTTATAAGTATCCATTATTATTATTATTACACTCATCATCATCATCATCATCATCATTTAATGTCATCTTTAGGTTGGATTGACTGATATAAAGATACACGGCTATCGAGCTGTCATAAAGGACGACATGTGTATAAGAATGTAACCCGTGTATGTATATGTATAAATGTATTCTTTGGTGCTTACACGATAACCTGCAATCTGTGGCCACTGTACCTAAGCCGAGTTCCACCTCTGAGGTCATTCACTAGTTTGAGTCCCAAGACAGCCGACTATTGAGGAGACAACATGGCGAAGAAACCCGAGAAAGCCACCAATGCACCGTGTATGCAATGACCATCCCTCTAGTGTGGCTTCACTATGGCTAATTTGTCACGAAATGGACTTCAGACATGACCAAGAATAAAGGAAATATAATTAGACTACTGGGACCAAAATGACAATTGCCCCACGACATTTAGCAATTCTGTTCTCGTGGTATCAAAATTCTATCATTCTATACTTTGTCATTTTGAACCATGAATTTAGCAAAAGATCTTCAAATGAGCTTAGATACGTCTAATATTAAACATTAACAAACGTGATTATTCTAGAATGCTCCAATACAGGGTGATCTAGATCTATATAGTTAGTATAGTGGTCTAGATCTATTTCTGGATGGCAGTCCATTAGTAGATACTTATAATAGCGTGGTATAACAGGCAGCTACCACTCCCCCGCTCCCACCCCCACCCCCACTATAGTGTGGGCTGATGGTCGAACCCGTCCGGACCACCAGTCACGTGTGAAGACGTTCACGTTATACCAGCGCTACACTTGCAACTTAATCGTTGTGAAAGCGAAAACCTATTGTCACACATACCATTGAATGATCGCAGACTTTGAAACTCTACAAGACTCTGACTCTTCAGTCATTGTAATAAACAGAGTATTAAAAGTCTGTGTAGATTCAATTTTTGAATCTGTGCAAACCAATTATCGAACGATCCACGGCTAGTCGTAGATATATGCCACACAAGCAACTACATATTTTCACATCGCCGACTATGTATTGCCGACCGTCCGGAGCTGGCATAAAACGAGTTGTACGACGATTCACTGGCGTTAGTATGTACAGAGCTGAGCAGGTGTTCAGAATGATGTGGTGTGTAGAATACCTGGACATGTCAGCTACATGGTGCACACACTAACGCCAGCGCTACATGGTGCACACACTAACGCCAGCTCTACATGGTGCACACACACTAACGCCAGCGCTACATGGTGCACACACTAACGCCAGCGCTACATGGTGCACACATTAACGCCAGCGCTACATAGTGCACACACTAACGCCAGCGCTACATGGCGCACACACTAACGCCAGCGCTACATGGTCCACACAATAACGCCAGCGCTACACATGCAATGTTCTGAATCGTCGTACGACTCGTTTTATGCCAACTCCCGACTAGTCGTGGATCGTTCAATGATTAGTTTGCACAGTACATGTGATGAAATGTCCACAGCTCAGGGTAAAGGGTATCTGACGTCATCAGCGAGCAGTACATTGGGTGGCGTACATTAAATACTGTTTGAGTCTGCCTGGTTGAAGTGTGATAACATCGGTTACAGAAGTCAAGTGTTCTCACAGCTGCGTGACATCTATAGTAGAACAACAATAACGCCAGTTAACATACTGAACACTATCAGTGACAGTCACACATCACAACCATTACATTATTTAAAATCTAAGTTTGATATGGATTTCTTCAGAAATATTAGGAAACCTTTCGACTAAATGCTAACGTGTACTGTGCTGGTACATTATTTCTAAAATTATTATTATTATTACTATTATTATATTTATGACCTTTTGGTTATGACTTAAAAAAAGGAAGGTATGGCAATTGAACATAAACGTATTTCTTAAAAACCAATACATTGAAACCAAAATGGAATCCTTTCTCTGAAGAACGGCTTCATGTGTTCCTGTATGGAGACAAGACAAGCGCAAGACAAGCGAAGTTAACATCGTCGTTATGAGATAATTTAAAGAATAACTGCGGCAAGAATTGATGAGAATCGCGATAGCAAGGATACACAGTAGACCAGAGCTGTAGGCGTGTATTAATAGGCATTTTAGAGACTGGGTCGGAACTGTGCCACAATGCTTTAACTTGTCGAAATTGACACTGATTATACGGACAATGAGGCAAAGTAAGGTAATATGCCGTGGACATCCGTTGTTGAAGGTGAGACTCAGCAACTGCTAGGAAATACCTGCAGAGCATATCCTTCCCGACAACACTGGCCAATAACGGTGACAGCAGCACTTCCTGCCCGATACAGTAACAATAATGTACTGTTCGTGAAGACGCTGGTATTATTGTTGAAATATTTCACAAAGGGATGACAACGCATATGAATACACAAATGAATACACAGAAACACACGCACATACACATGCACACACACACACACACACATGCACACACACACACACACACACACACACAAAAGAAACAAACCCAAACACAACCAAACAACAACAACAACAAAAAAACAGACACACCATTCAGTTCAACCGATGTTGCTGTGTTCTACTAGTCAAGCCGTACGGTGATATGCGTTTCAAATTAACATTTTAACAAACAAAACAAAAAAAAAAGAGGAGAATTATTGGGTATGCCATGGCACACCTGGCACACCCGCTTCCGACGGCCTTGTGTAATGACCACACATTCGTGATATAGTTAGGCTAGCTGGATGTTAGAGGATGAAAGAGCAATCGTAACGTTCATGCTTTGTCATGGTCGAAATTGCCAGCATTGCAGTATTTATGATGGTTCAGGCCCATATTCCACAGAACAATCGCAGAGCTACGAGAGGAGTAGTAACTATGTTAACGTATTGGAGTTACGTCTGTCGTAGCGCTACGACCGTTACGTGGAACGCAACCCAGGCTATGTCAATGTATACGCAATCTGCTAGTAGTTTTATTAATAATAAATACAGTCAATTACACGAGGCATCACATAACATACCATCTGAAGACAACCACACACACACGCACTCGCACGCACACACGCACACGCACGCGCGCGCGCACACACACACACACACACACATGTTTCTCCTTCCAATAGTGATGACCATTTCTTGCTTGAACTATGTGAGAGGCGGATACTAAACAGGCAATGGTCAATTGCATCAGGAGACGTCGTCTGTCAGATCTTATAACGTGTTTTATTCTCGGATTTGATTGGACTTGGAAACTGACGGGATTCCAAAGTATTACAGAAGGTATTTGTAAGGATGCCGTCCTCTTTTCTGACGTACAATGCAAATCCGCCATCGACCACAAGTGAGCATCTGTCCGGTAATTCAATTTGATGATGGCTGTGGAATCATTGAGGCAGATCCACCGCTGCAACAGACATCAATGCTGCCATATTTGTTGTTTTTTTAAATCCTTATAGATTCAACACTCTTGTCCTCACAGTCTGATATTTCACAATTAACATGGATTAAGTCTGTGACAAATACTTGACAAACGCACCGCGGGGAAAATCGAGGAATTCGATTTTACCCGGATCCAGTCAATATTTCTACAATCCCTAAATACGATAATTAAGTACCGGTGTCTTCCCGCTACAAAGGGAGCTCACTCCTTCATGGACTGCATGTGATCTCATGTGTGGGAGGTAAAAACCAGTCATCAGGATGACGTCATAACCACAGGTGCGGTCTTTCGCACCCTCTTGATAAGAAATGTCGATAAAGGCATCAAATGTTGCTAAACTTGGTCCGTATTGAAAAGCTTCTTAGCTTTACATTTAATCAATGCCGTCACGAGATGTCTTTGGTGGCGGCTGTGCTAGAACGACACTGTCAAGGTGACGTGGTTTGTTTTCTTGGGGATGCGTTCACGTGCAGATATACTTGAACTTGTCGAACTTGTCAACCAAGTATCCATGTATTACGTTAGTGGTTTATAATTACAGCTACTGAGTACTAGTATGTTATACGTATATGCATATCCTATTATAATTGAGTATATGCAATATTCATATCGTAAGTAGTTTGTGGAAAACGAATGAAAGTTGATTTGGGATGTAATTCCGGATGAAATATATCTAGTATTTTACACACACACACACACACACACACACACACACACACACACACACACACACACACACACACGCACGCACGCACACACACACACACACACACACAAACACACACACACACACACAGAGACAAATGCATTTCTCATGATAACAAGATGTTTAAAACATAAACAAAATGTCAGGTGTGCTGTTCCAGGATCCTAACATAATCCTAATAGAATCCTAATAGAATCCTGGCAGGACACTTTCACCACGTATCGGGTGGCGTGGTTTATTTTTGACCGTTGGGTGTCTTAGCATTATTTCAATACATCCAATTGACAGAAAACAATACAATTTAAGGTGTAGACCTACATCACAATCATCACATGACTTACATATATTCAACAAAAATAATTAAGGGTCAGCTACCTTTTCTGATTTATATACATGTACCTGTATGTTAGATTAGCAACGACTAATTGTCCTGTATCTACAGGCGACAGATACCTTTCAAAAAGTTGCAGAAACATTAGAAGATTGACACCTTCCTTCCAAAATAATAAATTTGGAAGGAAGCTTCGCCACAGAATATCTTCTGGTCCTTAACTTATTTTCTTGAGCATATAATGTGATTCCCAACAGGCAGAGCTCAAATCCTCCTGACGGCAATAATTAAATAAAATGCCATGTCTACATAACAAATCCTTCATGCTATGTTCTCGTCTATCCTGACTAAATCCAAATGCATTTATCAGAAAGCAAATGGCTTCGGTATGATGCTAATGGACGGATGTCGAGATCGTTTTTAATCTCACTTCCAGCTGCACTCTGCTCTGTATATCTGAGATATTTCATGCCATGCATTATGTACAACGTTCCCGCGAGGAAGATGTAATCGCTGATGCTTCTGAATATTTCTTCTACCTGGGAATCCCATTTGATTGACGTTACTCGTAATGAGTCTAACGTTAACCATTTCTACGACATGGTAAGAACAGATTTAAAGGTGCAATACCACAATATTCTGCATTACAAATACAACGAACAATACTCATAGAACCGATGTTCGTGTATGGGGTGAAAATGTTAACGAGGTTCATTGGAATCAAATTATTAAAATACTCAAATTCGCGGGTATTTGGAGATTTGTGTCTCTTGTTGTGGATCTGGAGCCATGTTCCCGAAGCCTTCGTAAACGTAACGACATCGTTAAGCATTCGTAGACGAACATTTTATGATCCCGAATGAGTCGAATTTTCCTCCTGGAAGGGTTAGCGATGTCGTTACGTATACGATGGATTCGGGGACACGACACCCGGAGTACTACTAGATCTACAATCAATCCAGGTGACCCATATTCACAGTCAATCACATATTACCTTCCATATCGTTAGGGGAGTGAGATGGAATGCATACTTTGTCTGTTTGTGTGTAGGTATTGCACTGACAGCGTATAAAGTACTCTTAACTAAGTTCTTATATTTAATTGCTTTCGATAATATTACATGAGAGGTCGCACATGGTTATACTGACATAGCGCAATATGTTTATATCCTATGGTTGACATTCAGCAGTGCTTGAGGTAGAGGTCATTAGACATTGCATGTAATCGTACAGTAATCGCCATAATTCAAATTAAGTGTCTATACTAACCATACCTCTTAATATGTCTACACTTAAAAGGATGATAGGTTTTGAAGTATCTATGTACACTGATGTGTTATCGCTGTCAGGAGATCATGTGTGGACTATAGAACAAGCATTTCATCCTTCTGTAATTTTTATGACTTACGTTAAGCAAGTATCAGTCAGTGGACAAACCTTTTACGAATTTGTAATACGATGTATTCATACGAGATTCCAAGTCTCTGCTTGCCATCCTTCTACGCTCATTGTCATTACTGTGTGATGTCGAGATGCTAGCACGTTGTAGTGTAGACGAATCTTACACACGTGTACATCCTTAACGTGCATTTGTCCCCCAGTGTTTCCTGTAGAACAGTCTGGCACCAATGTCACGTAAAATACAATTATTGGCTTTCCTCAACACATAATCGACACAGTAAAGAACTGTTAATTGTCCTGTTGGGCAAGAACACCTAACGCCGATACTAAAAAATAAACCAGGACACCCGAGGTTAAAGTGTCCTGGCAGGATCCTGATAGAATCGTGTTAGAAACCTGGAACAGGACACGCATCTTTTGGTTTTATGCGAATAATGTGCAAACCACCACCGCCACAAAGCGAATAGGTATATTAAACAGCTTACAGTCCATGGTCTGTAGCGTGGAAACACTGTATATTAACGATTACTGTATGTCACATATATGCAGCTTAACATCGGAGCATAGTAAATTAGTTCTATAAGGTCAACTACAAAGGCAGCATTTTCATTAAATGTTATACAACGACAGTTATGTTAAAAATTACTCGATGAATAATGAGTATTGCCGGCGCAATTATTGGGCCCATGCAGGGCGCAGGCGCTGGTGCATTAATGCCAGAGGCACTCGCTTGACTGGGTGTTGTGTCATTCCTAATGCCATGATAACATCAGTCGATGTTTGTACAAAAACAAATACTGCTTCCTCGTGGGATAGGTCTGAATGACCGCTGTTTGAATATTGATGATAAGCTAGCAACAAGCTTGGAAACCTTTGTGGAGTGCCAGTAGAGCAGAACGTTCCGAATAAATCACACAGCAATCCCTGTGCGGTAAGCATGTCATAATATATAGAACGCAGACTAGCGCAAAGGTGTCGTAATGTAAATGTCCTTGCGACGTTGCAGTGTGATGGAATTGCGTTAATAGAGATAGTCCAAGAATATATCATTTAGAGGGTTTAATTTCATGAACAGAGATACAGACAGAATGATAGACAGATACACACAGACATACAGACACGCGCGCGCACACACGTACACACACACGCGCGACCACACACGCACACATACACACACACACACACACACACACATACACACACACACACACTACTTTTGCTGAAATGACAGATAGTTACAGTATGTTTTATAAGCAGACTTGAAATCTTTTAATTTGAAATATATTAAGCATGTTTATACTACATAACCACCTTGCTCATTGCACCTACACAAATTATTCTGGATTAAAGTTGGAAAATATTTCAAGAAAATACAAACCATCAGCAGAAGAACTGGGACCTGCCACTGTTGTGGTTGTGGTTGAAGCCTGTGAGCTGGTACTCGATGTAGACAGGGTAGATAGGGTAGATACATCAGCTAGGTCTACACGCGCCTCCTCCTCGCATTCAACCTCGGCCTCGACAATAGTATAATCATCTGCTGCAGCGATGTCCACGACATTACGAGGCTGGGTAATGGGCCTATGCCCCAGAATCTCGTCCATCAGTTCATACACTTGGCTAGTGCATGGCCCCCTACCCGAACGATTATTCAGATTTTTCATGTTTTTATATTCATTTTTGAGGGCTTTCATTTTCGTGCGACACTGGGAGGCAGACCGAACGAACATTGCTCGACTGAATAGAAGTTCCGATACACGCCCCATGATGGGCAGGTTTCTGTGAATCCCAGCCATCTGACCCTCGATATCTTCATCTCGCCAGATTTCAAGCATGGCGATTGTCTCGGCAGACGACCAAACAGTTCTAACCACGTTCATTTTTAGTTTTCACCTTGCATCAAAACGGAAATATGTAACCGCGCGTGCGCCGACATCTCGAAGTTCAATCCGAATTGTCTTTTCAAACCGGATAAAAAAGTGGATTGAGTAATCTGGTTATAAAGTGTTTTGAAATGCCTCTAGTGTGAACAGTTAATTTGGATCGAGTCATTCAATTCGGTTTACGGCCTCTTAAACCCGGTTTAGGACGTGAGTGTGAACACGGCTTTAGTTAATTATCTGTATAAATAACTTGCCATATAAATATAGTATTATATAATACTTTGAAATAATAATAAATAAATACATACATAAGCATAACATTAGGCAACATAACATTAGGTAACATAACTTATATCTAAAGTTAGGCATCACATAAATAACTAATTAATTATTATACTCAATAGTATGCAAACATAATTAACTTATTATATTATTTTCTTCTCGCTTGGCTTAATTAGGTCACTGCGTTGCACAGATCACTGTTGTTTACTAAAACCAATTGTATACACATAGTAATTGCCATTTTGTATTCCAGGTGCGGTTATTTTCTGCCGATGTTGTAGTTAACATGTAATGTCGTGTCGCGATTTACTTTTTCCAACACGCGATCTATAAATATGCGTGTACATTCCCGTGGCATATTCGCGTTCGTGAACGTTTGTTTTTCGCGTTAGCTATGTAAGTGAATCCTATTCACATTGTTGTCCATCGCGGATCGTAGTTGCTGTACGTTGTGTAGATATGTATTTTTCAGCTGTGTTTTAAAGCATGGCTATACTCGACCTGTACAAACGGTTGATTCGTTAACCCAATTTGTTTGTTGTAATTTCGAACGAAGTATGCACTTATGCTGCGTTCGTTTGAAGTCGTGAATATCGTATTTCCGAGTTCACAAGTTGTGAAAAGCGTTCGTTTGGCGAAA
>JAULBP010095328.1:0-11560 GCA_032355345.1 Lepetodrilus pustulosus | reverse complement strand
CGTTAGCGGGTAGCATGGAATTCCCCCCAGTGTGGATCGACGAAGGGGATTTTGGCGATATAGAATTGATGATGACTGTCACAAATGAATGCATGTAGTTTACATTTATTACTCAAATATAGTGCTACGTGCTCATAAAAATCTGTGATTGTATGCCTTTAACCAAGTGAATGTTATGATTATGATTTTAAATTATGATTTTAATCTCTTGTAATTGTACTTTAACCAAGTGAATGTTATGTTCTACCATTTCTTCAAGTCTATATCTAAATGACATGTATGTTGCCACAGCTAAGAGAGGATCTTGGCAATTCTATCTGTGTGCTGGAGAAGTACCTGGAGAGTGGGCGATCGATGCGCATGCCAACGCCCGACTGTTTCAATGTTCCCAGCGAGATGTCTGAACTAGAGTATAACTGGGGACAGGGGAGATCACTCCCAATACACGAAATCAAGTGCCAGGTATGACAGCAAGCTTCACAATCAGAGCATGACATTACACAGTACTACGCTTTGACACATTGTATAACTGTCCTCAAATTTTGAAACGACACTTGACAATGTATTCCAAATACATTATCCAGTGTGTGTGTGTATATAAATATATATTTGTACATTGGCGTTTAGAGCTGTTTTCATGTTCAAACTCTGTACTTTTGGGTGCCAAAAGAAATTGGCTCTAATATTTATCTGTGCCGAAAGAAAATGACTTCTAATATATGTATTTATTTTACAGATTTGCTACGATCTTGGATGTATTTTCTTCCAACAAGAAAACTATAAAAGAGCACACGAACTATTCAAACAGTGTCAAAGTATATATGATTGGGTAAGTATTTATTAAGATGCCCAATTAATGACAGCTAACTTGGTTGGATCAGTATTCAATAAGACACCTTGCTACTTCAAAAGTATTAATGATTATTAAATTGCCTCGTTATTAAAAAGAAATCTTGAAAATTATAGCACCTTTTAACACTCTCCATGCTGCAGGCAACCGAGGATGTCCTGAACAGCAGCATATGTGCATAATCCATAACAATATAAGATTGGTGGGGCAGAGATTTGTCCCGGAATATTTATGTTTTGGACTGCAAAGCGCTGATCTATTGTCACCATGTTCGCAGATGAAGTCCAGGGAGCAGGTGTACTGTCTGATCGACACGGACCGTCTCCGTGGATACCTGACCAGCTGTTCCGTGCTCGTGGATGTCCAGGTGGGCACGGAAAAGTTGACGCTGTTCCAACGAGCGGAGCGGTCGATGCAGTCAAACCTGGAGGGCCTCCTTGACATCCTGATCGAGGACAACCTGGCGCAAGAACTGAACGCCATGTACCGCGCCACTCTGGAAGACTATGTGCTAAAAGCCGCCAAAGACAGCGACATGTTGTATTCCCAAGTCTGCATCTGCAACGTGATTCGAGGCGTGTTGGAAGGACAGGCGTTGGTGTCGCCGGTGTTGTTCGCCCTGGAGAACGGCGACCAGCGAATCACTGTGTTCCTTGTGAACACCATCAACACGGCGATGAAGGGAGCGTCGTACATCCAGAGGGACAATCTCAAGTGCTTCATCCGACACCTAGTGGAGCTGGCGGAGCCCGAGTCCGGCTTCACGAACGTCATGCTCGGAAGCGAGCTGGCCTCGTACTTCGAGAAGGACGAGTGTGTGGACATGGCGCTCGGTGACGAGAGCGAGCAGATGTACGTGGAAGACTTCGAGACCGACGACTCTTACACCGGCACCTCCGACAGCCTGCCAGCTTCTAGGGGTAAGTGGACAAATATTGAGAGACAGTAATGTTAATTTTTTGGATACGTTGGACTTCAGAGCCAAAGGTACTGAGTTCAAATCCCGCCCCAGGCATCAATGTTCATGGAAGTTACATTTCTGACACGATATTGATAGGATGCACTGTCTGTAAAGTGGCAATACAGTTATCATCCTTGGTCTGTCAGTACCAGCCAGTGATCACAGGTTTACTGCAACATTCAGCGCTACGGATGTTGCGGGTTTCCTCCTGCCCTAAACTGGCAAAGTCGTGATATTAGTGAAATAATAATTCTTTGATATATTTTTTATGCATATGATTAAGCATTATATTGTTATCTGACCATGAAACTGACTTGATTCCAGAACCGACGTATAACCTTAGTGACCTTGAGGGCAAACTGTTGTCCTTGTACGACCCTGACCTCTTGCGGGATGTTGTCAATGACCTATTCACTAATCGAGGCTGGCGATTTCAACAGTTTGTGCAGTTTAATGACAAGGTGTGTGCACAGATCAGCATTGCTTGGACTAACATGTGAAAATGCCTGCCAAAAGATTAGAGGACCTATTCTCAAAACATTCTTACGATCTTCTTAGCCTAAGAACGTTCATAGCCTTACTATATACTGTATGATCGTAAGAATGTTTCGAGAGCGGACCCTCAGAAATATTGTATATATTAAAGCCACAGTGTTATGTGTAGCAGCCTAGAAACCTAAGGTTCCAAGTTAAAAACCAGGGGTGCGTTCAAGATGCAATACTATTTTTGTTACAAAACACTATGGGGTCCAGATCCGTATTGAAAAGTAGTAATACGTTTTACTACATGTGCTGGCTGAACGGCTTCTCTAGCAATACATGGTACTATGTATCGATATGTATTGGATCTTGAATGCACCCCAGCTATGGATTTAGCCCCTGATTCTCTTTTTGCCATAAGCTTATCACCATAAAGATCATGTACTGTAAAAAGAAAACCATGGTAAATCCCAACTCACTCATTTACTCAAGACTGTTATCATTGTTATCGACACAGTGGAAGATTCCCCGTGAGATGCGGCAACTGATCGATGGTTTGAACCACACCGGTGTGCAGAAACCATTTGTGTATGTGCTTGTGGCCAAAGCAAGACATTGTATGGAAGTCAAGGTAACCAATCTGTTGTATATCATGTCTGTAATCTATCATTTAACTGACCAATAGGAATAGAGGACTCTTCAAAGTCTTGATATCATGCAATCACTAAGAAGTTGGTCTAATTTGTTTTTCAACATTTTCTTAAACAGTGAATACAGCGAAGTAACATACTTTGTTTATTAACCTTATCCTTGCTTATTTAGGCACATATACTGCTCTTTAGGGCATCTCCGGTTGCCTGTAGCAGGGAGAGGGTTAAGTAGACAACATGACCATATGTGAGGTGTCTTTTTCCTTTCGGTATTAATAATTAATACTCTTGTATGCACAATGCTTTTTGATAACCCTAATTACTAGTGTTGTTTTTCACTTTGGAATAACATTTGGATGTTGCTATTTATTAGTTAAAGAAATTCGCTTCACATGCATAATTCATTGAAGTTTAAGGATAGTATGATGCTGTCATATCATCTTTATTGAATGATGAGTGCCATAACCATATATTGTATCGCATATAACTTGAAGGACATTTTCGTTTTCAGATTTTTGAGCGAGCGCGTCAACTGTTTGGCATAGCGGACTCTGTTGTCAGTGACATGTCGTATGTCATGTCCAAGCATGTCCGGTGGCAGTCGTTGCTGGCTGACCTGCGGCAGTACGACCTGAACCAGACCTTCGGAGAGGGCGCCACCCTGCAGGACCTGGTGAAGAAGACCAAGACCTGTCTGACCACCATCAGGCTAGGACAGGGTGAGTGCGGGACATGCTCAGAGAACAGATGGGTTAAGGACATGCCGAGGGAACAGATGGGTTGAGGACATGCTGAGGGAACAGATGGGTTAAGGACATGCTCAGGGAACAGATGGGTTGAGGACATGCTTAGAGGACAGATGGGTTGAGGACATGCCAAGGGAACAGATGGGTTGATGACATGCTCAGAGAACAGATGGGTTGAGGACATGTTTAGAGAACAGATGGGTTGAGGACATGCTGAGGGAACAGATGGGTTGAGGACATGCTCAGGGAACAGATGGATTGATGACATACTTAGGGGCAGGTGGTAGTGCATTGGTAGAATCTTTGGATTTTTAAGCCAAATGACCCAGGTTCCGGATTCAAATCCTGTCCCAAGAGCCCAGGTCACGATGGGATCATGATATGATGCACTGTCTGTACTGTGGCAATGAAGTTAACCTTGGTCTGTCAGTACCAGATGGTGCTCGCAGGTTTACTGCAACATTTACTGCTACCGATATTGCAGGTTTCCTAAATTAACAAGATGTTGAAAGTGGCTCTAAGGCCAAATATTTTTTTTAAATAAAGAATATTTAAACTGATGTAATATTCATTGTACTGCTAATTCCATGCAATGAAATTAAACTTGATCTATCATTAATTACAGTGATTACATTATTGATGTATGTGCAGTTTAGTGTCATTGTAAATATTTCAGAAATCCAGCCATCTGAAGAAGTTCTAGAAGAATGCACAGCTTTTCTGGTGAACATCAAAGACTGGGATTACTTGTCCAACTTGGAAAACTCAGCAAATGGATATATTGAGGTAGCTGATACAAGTCCTCTAATAAATATGTTTGTCTTATCAAAAGTATTATTTTAGGTGTTGTAGTTTCTATGCAAAGCTGTATTCGGAAATGCTATTGGATAGTCTTAATATGACTTAATATATACTGAATTATGTAATGTTTCTATTCCAGCTAAGTCGACTACTGGCTTGTTGCTGTAAGGAGCTACCCGTCGTAAGAAATGTCCGAAAACCTGCACGTGACTTGTGGGATGCAGGTATGTGTCCGGAAACATTTACGATTTACAATAAATATATCTCATTACAATATTTATTGTTATTCCCAGTCTTCAAGTAAATGGTCTGAGGTGTGTGACTAAATCTTCAGAAACACGTGTTATTTACAAGTGGGTGTCGGCATGGAAATATGCATTATAGCAAGCCCCATAGTAAAAATCGTCGCAAATGGGTGAAATATTCCTGCAGTGATGTTAAACTGACACTAATGAATTTTACACTAATGAGTTTGTTTGGACAGTTTGCCACTGGGAATACCTATCTGTGAAGTTATTATCTTAGGTAGGATGCACTGTCTGTAGAGTGGCAATACAGATATCCTTGGTCTGTCAGTACCAGCCAGTGCTCGCAGGTTTACTGCAACATTCAGCACTATGGATGTTGCGGGTTTCCTCCTGCCCTAAACTGACAAGTTGTGATGTTAGTGAAAGATTCTATAAAGTGACTATAAACCCCATTACAAAAAAAAATTAAATTCAAATGACTGTAAAACAACATTTGGAAAAATTAACTGCATTTATATTTTAGTACATTACATTTATTTACATTCAGGCATACATTAGTTATTATTTTAATTCTAATTACCAATTTCCTGTATTTACAATAGAATTATTTCACTTCAATATAATGTATTATATTTGGGTGATAACTGGTACTGTCCATTACATAAGAAGGTCTATTTTCACTAGCTGTGACCCTTAATCCGTCTTTCATAATCATCCTTCAAAGAGCACCGGCTCAAGCATGTAGTGACACTTCAATTAAAGGGTGGTCGATTTGTCCATCAATATCGAGACAAATGTACAACTTACATAGTATTATTGTCTCAGGGACCAACTGTTAGGCTCGACACATCGTGTGTACTTTTGGTACGATATCGAAACAATGCAACAAAAATAATGATGAATATAGAAGAATGTGTCGGGACCGGGCACTTAGTTTGACTTATCATGAATATCGACACGCAAGAGCTCGACACAGTGGGAGTTGTATAGTTTACCAGGGATCCTCATGTATATGGATTTAATAGTTTGGTTGTTTTCGACAAATAAATATCTAAATGCACATATTTTTACATCGATCTACAACTTAGACTTGTGCATTGATTCATGAAGAAGTATAAGGAAGTTTATGTTCGTATTGGAAAATATCCAGGAAAACAATCATACTTTTTAGTCATTAACTCGGTCACTATATACCACAACAACAAAAAAGAAGAAAGAAAAACATTTTGTTATTATTATAATTTTTTTGAGAAAGTGGGATTTGAACTGTATCTATGAAAGGTTTTATTGTTTTCTGAAAAAAACACCACAATTTACCAAATGATATTGATCTTAAACTTGTATCTATTAATTTATTTAAATTTGATTAAAATAAAGACAAAAAGGCAGGAGAGCGCCAGTGGTAATATCAGGTAGGAACCCAATTTCCTTCGGAAAGTGCTTTTTCATAAACGATGTACCCACTTAGCTAGGCCTACCCCAGATAAATTACACTTCAATTTAGTGTTATATTTCTATGCTGTCTTATTTAGTGTTGTGTGGCTATGATTATTAAAAAATTATATATATTGATTACTATCCTAAAAATAAAAACCATTAAAACATTATATCCTATCATTTAATTTTTTTGGGAAAAGTGGGATTTGAACTGTGATTGTGACAACTTTCATTGCTTTATCATAAAACAATATTACCAATAGATATACATCACTTGTAGCTATTAATCTATTTAAGTTTACTGTTAAATAAAATAAAGACAAAAGGGGCAGGAGGGCGCCAGTGGAAGAACCCATTTCCACGGTGGGGGGAATGTTTTTTTTCTAAACGATGTATCCACTCAGCTAGGCCTACCCCAGAGAATCCATGCTATAATTTACTGTTATATTTCTATGCTGTGCTATTTATGGTGTGTAGTCATAAACATATGAAAATATATGTACTATAGTTACTGTCCCTCCCCTCATTGACAAAAAAAACCCCAAACATTATATTATTATTATGGTATTTATTTTTGGGAAAGTGCGATTTGAACCGATTATGAAAGGTTTTGTTGCTTTCCGATAAACAAAATTTACCAATAGATTATATACAACTTAAACTTGTAGCTATTAATTTATTTAAGATTTTATGAAAGAAAGACAAAAGGGGCAGGAGGGTGCCAGTGGAAGTACCGGGTAAGAACCCAATTTCCAAGCTGGGAAGTGTTTTAGTTACAAACGATGTATCCACTCAGCTAGGCCTACCCCACAGAAATCACACTACAATTTAGTGTTATATTTCCATGATGTACCATTTAGTGTTGTGTGGCTATGGCGATTTAAGAATATTATACTAATTACTATACCACCAAACCAAAAAAATATTAAAAACATTGTATCATTATTATTTTATTTTTTGGGGAAAAGTGGGATTTGAACTGTGATTGTGATGACTTTCGTTGCTTTGCGGTAAAACACAATTACCAATAGATATACATCTAAAACTTGTAGCTATTAATTGTTTTTAAGTTTTCTGTTAAAATAAAGACAAAAGGGCAGGAGCGCGCCAGTGGAAGAATCAGGTAGAACCCAATTTCCATGCAGGGAAATGTTTTTCATAAACGATGTATCCACTCAGCTAGGCCTACCCCAGAGAATCCATGCTATAATTTAGTGCTATATTTCTGTTCAGCTATATTTAGTCCAAGTGTGTGAATTTGAAATACCTGCTTTATCAGTGTACCTTTTACCCAGGAAACTACAACTGAGAAGAGTGTATTGTGTAAATTTAACGTTAGCAGATCAAGTAGCTTGCATTATTGATCCTATTGGGACAATGGCTACTAGAGATAGGGGGATTTTCGATCACAATACATCAGTGCTAAAAATAGACCTCAAACAGGTGTGCAATGCGCAGTTGTTGAGAAGACTTGTACAAGTCTCTAATATAAACTATATATTATTATTATTTTAAATAACATTGAAGACAGCCTACTTCAATTTCATGTATACTTTTATTGTTATTTATCTATTTTAATCAGATTTAATTATTTAATACAATTTAAAGTAATTAATTATTTAATACAATTTAAAGTAATTAATACAATGTATATGATCACAGGTATATTTTGGAAATTATTCGCATTATTCGTTTTATTATTAACAAGAGAAGAAATGCTCCACTATTACAAGGTAAAAGTGAGTCGGTGACAAGTATATCTATGCACACATTACCGGCATACTGCTGGGTTGAGGTGAAAGTTCAATAGTGGTGCAATGTATTAGCCGTAATGTTTGCTGATTAGCTTCGGGCAGGCCCTAGTCCTGTGGTTACTTCGTTTCCTTCACCAAAGAAAAATCGTTCTGGGTATGATTAAGTCGGTTGACTTCATAGCACCACGGACGCCATCCTGCCTTTTGTAGCCGTCGTACAATCTTGTTCATGTAGTCAGTCATCTTTCAAGTAGAAAGTGATTATTTTGTTGTTTAAAGTGTGTTTGCATAAAGTTATGTGTTGTCAGCTGTATGTACATGAGTTCAAATCTCACATTTTTTTGCAGAAATGTTTTTTTCATTTTTTTCCGTCAACTATGGGTGAGATATTCCCACTTCAATCAATCTTCGTTTTTTCTTTTTATTCTCATATGTAAAGTTTTCACATCTCAATGATGTATTTGGATGTTTCATTGAATTTATTATCACTTATATGGTTAGTTTTTGTTCTTTGTCCTAGATCTGTTTAATATTCATTGATAATTTTGCCTTGTTACTTGAAAATTAATTTGTGAATAACATATTTTTTTACCAATTACTTTGGAGATAACTAGTACATGTACCTGGAATATACTCTAAAACAGTGATCGCCACAAATGGGTGAACGATTCGGGCAGCAACGTTAAACTACACTTAATCACTCTGTCACTAGAGTAGTGATTACAAACATGATCAGAAGTTAGTCACTTTGTAATCATACCCATAGTATGAAAAATTCAGAAAATAATAAATGAGGTCCTTCTCCATAGGCCAAATGTTAATGGTGGTCAAATCTGTAATCTGAAGGGGATCTCATAGATAGCATTAACAGTGCAGATCGAACATTACATATGTATTATATTTTTGTCATTATTAATATTGACATTTTGTGTGTATTTACTCTTGATAAATATTATGCAGAAAACCATACAACACAGTACAGGGATAGAAACTAACTTTAAAACTTACTCGCCTGAGTAGTGATACAAATAACTAACGTTATGAATTTCTACTCGCCCTAAGGATATCTTTAGCATTGGGAGAAATGGCCTGGGCGAGTGGGCGAGTGTTAAGTTTGATCCTTGCGGTACTTCTAACGTGTGACATCAGCTTTGGTAATTTGAATTTCTACTGCACACGGCTGTCAACCGTTTAACCAAGACCCAATGTCTGTACTCTTCTAACCACCTGACTAACATCAAGGGGAATCCAAAGCAGTCTCATGAATATATACCTAATTATTTTTACATGTTCGAATTATTAGAGTAATTACAGTAATACATGCAAATGAGAAACATAGGCTCCATATACATCTTCAAAGCAATCGATTATTCTTACCATCGACAGGTAAAAGAATTTATTTTGTTGGGTTTGCATGGCATTTTATGCCTCAAAGTGCAGGTTCTTGTAAATATTGCTCTATACTATATTACATATCGCCAATAATAAAAACAGACATAGGTAAAATCAGTCTATATTGGTAACATCTGTATGAGTCACTTTTATTGCCCTTGTAAAGTGTGCAGTAAACCTCCCTACTTGATTAAATCAGGGGGGCGCTACCACTAAGCAACATGCATGGTTTACTTTACGAGATCGATTGGACTGCCAACACTGCAACAGCCTCACAGCAAGTCTAGCTCATTGTGCTGCCTTGAGCTGCCCTGTCGTACACACTGAAGGAAATCTAGGTCAATGTTATCACTCACTCTGCACTGCAATATTATGATCTATCCTTTGGTGTTATCCAGCAACATTACAATGTTCTATTCACATGGGGTTTAGCCCTTCACTTGTGCTGATTCAATGTGTTGTTTTTAGAAAGATCTGTAGATATGTTTTCTGTTGTGTGTGTGTGAATATATAGTTGATATTGGCGTAGTTTTGTCAGGGTAGGCCTAGTCCAGTGGATACATCGCTCGATTTGTAATCCGAATTGTCACTCACAACAGAAAGTAATATGGCAATTCCTACTGGAGTTGTCAGAAACATTACTTACTGTACACATCCAAGGACGCTATCCTACCCAACTTTGCTGTAAAGTATAAAGTCACTATTGCATCTAGACTGAAAAACAACTTTAACTGATATTAAAAACAGTTCAAACACAGTTCAAATCCTGACTTGAAGATTTAACATTCAGTTGTAATACATTTTAAATGTTATTAAACTAATTTACATGTTTTTTAACATGTGACAATATCAGTAATTGCCCTAAATTGTATAAACACATCTAAACTTCTATATTATCTTTTAAATTAATTTTATTTTTTTCAATATTTTCATATATCTATATTGTAATATTTTTGTAAAATAACAGGATATAGATGTGGTAAAAATAAATTCAGGTCAAAAGTCAAGGGACATAACTACTGTCCAAGGTTGTGTCTTGTCTGGAACTGCCCAGCAACGTGCACTACTGGAATGATTTTATTGTCAATTCAATGTAATTATTTTATGGTTGTCTAGTGCCGGTACCCTAGTATTGGTCATTGCATCTGGGTGAAACATTCCCACAGAAACCTAAACTCAACACATCAATCAATCAATGCATAGAGTACTGTAAATCCTTGACATTGACACCCTTTCACTTGACTTCTTTTCAAGGCAGACTTCTATTCAAGGCAGGTTTCTGTTTATTTTCAGGCCATAGTTTACAGCATTTTTTTTGTCCTGATTTTTACACTTGATGAGCCATTTGATCAACCTTTAACATTGCGAATACTGTAAAACAAATTAACTGCTTCACCTACACACTGACCTGTGCACCCCATTGATAAGCATGAAGCAAACTGATGTCATCAAATTAAGCGTATGCAGTGACAAATCTATTAATATGTCTCGTGTGCAATGCACCTGTGGACTCTATTTAGAGTAGACTTATAAACAAGGCAGGACTATATTTTAGGCAGTAATCAAAATTAAAACTAGCCCATTAGCACCCGGCTATTTCTCGCAATGCTAAAGGACTCATAAGGACTAATAGAAATTTATGTTGTTTTTAAATTATATATATCACTATTACAGCTAGTAAGTTACAAAGTAAGGTTCGATCGCTGTTTAGGCAAGCTTCTATTCAAAACAGGTCTATATTAATTTCACAATGCTTATCGACCCAGCCCATGATCAAGGCACACTTCAAGGATTTCCAGTATCTTGGAACATGTTATATGTTGCTATTTACCCTGGTTATTTTGAAAATGACATTACTGTGATCAGATTTTGATCACTCATTGGTGTCTGTTGACTATGGAGATATTCCTTGATAAACCTCTGTGATGCATTGGAGATATATTCAACAAAATAATTTAAGGGCCACTATTCTTTTTATAAATTTGAATATAATAAATTTAGATTAATATTATTATTACAACAATAATCTTCAGACATCTACATGCACCAGGTTCTTCGAGCCGAGTTCAGAAATTTGGTCGAAAAATTCCCACAAAATATCTACCGGCCCTTATTTATTTTTTTGGAGTATATATATGTGCAGGTTCCACATGGGTAGACCCTGGATGGGAGGGGTTTATCTATAGTCGAGCCACAATTGCAAATACAGTGCCCCATCGATATAAGGCTGTTCGATACAGA
>JAULBP010095317.1:0-11561 GCA_032355345.1 Lepetodrilus pustulosus | reverse complement strand
CTGGTTAACTGCAGTGACTAACTCTCTCTCTGTGTGTGTGTGTGTGTGTGTGTGTGTGTGTGTGGTTAACGGTTGGCAATCCGTATTTAACAGTACCACGTTGATACTAGCATTGGAACCCGAGATGATGGATTGCGAGTCCAACGTTCTACAGACTGCGCGAAATGTTTTACATTTGTGTTTAGAGCCGCTTTCAAGATTATTTCACTTAAATTACGGCATGTCACTTTAGGGCAGGAGAAACTCTGACCATTTCTAGCTCTCAATGTTGCAGTAATCCTGCGAGCACTGGCTGGTATTGTTGAAAATATATACTAAAACATATAGGAAATATAGAAAACAGCCAGTCCTGCAAACAATAGATGTCACATGACTACAGGAACAATAATTGGGCTCTCTATATAACACGTCGCGACTCTAAAGCAACCTTGCACTATCCAGCACGGATATGGTTAAATATAATTGTCGAATGTTTTAGTCCTATATCTATTTGAACCGCTTATTAGTCCCATTATTATTTGAGTTGTTCATGAATTATTTCTTAATCTGTCTTTCTTAATACTTCTAATGTCACAACGTTACATTCTTGTATCGGTAGAAGTTGTAAGGCTACAGGAACGGCTTCCTGTATACAGGCTTTGTTTTCTGTTTCCGTGTCTACCTTGAATCGACTCCAAGACCTGTCTGTTGACCATCAGTGCTAGGAAGAGAAAGAAACCCTGGCCTCCTACGAGGACTGTGAACACATAGGCCAGTGCGGTGACGGACGTGGCTGTGTACAAGTATGCGAATATCCAGGCCAGGCCGGTTAGCGAGGACAGTTTAACACACGCCAACAGACCGATTTTGTGATCCTTCCCGCTAGATGTCAGACTCCTTCTCCTTAGCTTTACAACAGTTACAGTGAACATCGCAATGTTGGAGACAGTGATGGTACCAACTGGCAGAACAAAGGCAAAGATCTGCCCAGTCCGAGTGCTGAAATAGCAGATGTGTCCTCCATAGCCAACATCTCCGACGATCAGCTCATGCGCAAGGATCGTTATTCCAACAGCCAGGAAGGAAATGCCGTAACTGTACACACAGGCAATGAAGAAGATAGTCCGTGTACCAGCAGCCATGATAAGGGATTTTATTGGGAAGCAGAGCTTCAAAAAGAACTGCACCACGCAGACGTTCATCCACAAGATGACTGTCAGCCAGAAGAAGTGTATGAGCGCGCCGATGACGCTACACAGGACCGGGTGGTCGTTCTGCTCCATGCCGAACTCGTACAACACCTGCGCCAGGAACATGTTGACCACCAGACCCATGTTGCAGACACCGACCGTTGTCCTCAGTTTCCAGAACAAGCTGTAGATAATTAATGTGATCACCAGGAACACCAGGGACACTCCCGTACACACCACGGACAGGATTCCCAGGGGAGTGGCGGTAGGGGGGCGATCTCCCTTAAATTCACGTTCTTCCGGAATAGCAGTTAGATTCAAGAAATCCTTAATACACATTACGACAACACCCCGGTTTGTTACGCCGTATCTGTCGGCCGCTATTGTCTTGTTGCTCGCACGCCATTTCAAGAGGACGAAGTCTCCAGTAAACCTGGAGCTGTCTGATATCTTCGTACAATTGATGCCAGTCTTCTCAGACGCATTCAAGCTTTCGAATCCATCTCCGTCCAGCATCACATGGGGACAAACCATAACTTTGCTTATATCAACGTAATGGACATCCTCGATGAGGTCGATAAGATCGTTATCGGTGCGTCTTTGGTAGGAAACCTCAAGTCGAGAACTGTTCGTCTCCTTTCCACAGCTTCCGGTAAACTCGGCGTTCACGCCAATAATATCTTCCAACGACTGCGTCACTTGCGGGACGATGTCAAGAATGTAATTCTGTAGATGGTCTTGGTCTCGCACGGTCGTAGATATCAACGAGAACTGGGTTTGAATGCGAACTTTGAGTGACCGACCACAGTCATCTTCGCCGACCCACCGTGCCAATGATGCCGTGAAAAGTAAACCGTGACCAATGAGCGGTAGTTGGACGTTCGTGACGTTAGCCAGCAGTCTTCGTAGGTTCCTGTATAGGTCTTCGCCTCTGGATTCAATCACGGTGCTAACGTTGAAGCAGAGCCTGTAGCCGAGGAAATTGGCCCGTGGAACATAACTTCTGCATTCATTACCTGAGAGATACTTCCCTTCGACGCATCTGATGTCTCTGCAAACAGACTGCAAATAATACAAGACTGTTAGATAACGCATAGATGCACTGTTCACAGTATTATATAGCGTATTCGTTTCATCACTCGGCTAACCCTAGGGTGACGCTAGAGTGATGAGATAGCCAATAGAACACCTCGTGTTCGACCCAGAGAGGTCAGGAAAAGTCTCTGGGTCACACATGAGGTATTCTATTGGCTATTTAATTACTGGACAGACAGGCAGATATAATTACTGGAGCGTCGACTCCCGGGTTGGTCGAACGATGAAACGAATACGCTCATATTGATGCGTTATGATTACTAGCCGTACAGCATTGGCATATTATCTGCAAAACGGACTGTAGCACATTTAATGTCGCCAGCCACAGAAGGCCTCAGACCACTTTTAATGTCCATCTTTGTTTATCACTATTTAGCACAAACTACAACCGTAAACGTTTACAGGTTACACATTACATCTGGTATAATTTGTTTGTCCATAGATATTTAACTCATTATGTAGTTTAATTTTGCTCAATATTTGTGCCTCATTAGTGAGAATGACTAATCAATGTCTCTAGTGATGTAGTATTTAATGGACATATATGTTATATTCTTTGTTTAGATATATTCCCATTTAGATATATTTCCTTAAACGATTCTAAATAGCGACAGCAATAAACTTCACGTTTATTCTTTATACTACAAAGATAGAGCCCGATCGCAGTGCAAGGAAGAGCTTTATGGTGAAAGGGTGTTCGGTATATACATCGTGTCCCACAATGTTATGATAAGGTTTAGTTTTCAAAATGTAAGAAAATAATTATAGAATCAGTTCCTCGATTTTTGCGGCAATAAATAGCTCGCCTCTGGTGTGTTTAGTGTGTCTTACCATGGATTCATCATAAACTTGATCCCGGTTACATTTGTGATATATGGTATTGTCTTCAGACATTACACCAGATTCGGCCGTGTTTCCGAACTGTAGCAGGGCCGTAAGAGGAACAATATCGAACGGTAAATCATTTGTTTGAGCAATCTCATTTCGAATATCTAACCACTCGTCTCCGTTACACAGACGGCAAAACATGTTACGGTAGACTCCAAATACCTCTCGTTTGTAGAGATAGCACGCTCGCTCTACGTCCGCGTCGTAGACAAGCCACAACCCGGTTACGTTGCAGGACGAGATTGTATTCTCCATCGAAGGATTGCAATTTCTCAGCGCATCCGCCGGCAAACCGCGCGGTTTAAATATGATGTCACATCCGTCTGCGGCCAAAACGAGGCTGAATAACTCCTTAGACGACATTGCCTCTGAGAATATGTTGTTCTTGACGCAAATAGCGGAGGTTTCCCAAACTTCGACGTCGTTTGCTGCGTTGCACTTGCTACAGTATTGGTTCCTGTACGTGATACGGAGTTTGGAAGCAGTGACTGGGATGTAGCAAGCGATATCTCCCTCATCGCACGCACGTATGCACATGCGTCTGACGTCATCATCGCGCCACTCGGCAGGGCGTGATGCAATCATCCTATACCACGACGTAGCTAGAAAGTGTCCCTTTATACTTTCTCCTATGCATTTGCTTTCCAGCTCGCTAACGTAATCCATCTTGACATCAGGGCAGCAATCGGAAAAAATAGAACATGTTTCGTCACACTTACAATAATCACAGTCTGTGTTGTTCGGCAAAAGGCTAGGATAGTCCAATTGAAAGCCGCACAAAGTCCGACAATACTGACTTTCTAAAATCAGTAGCCTGGTTTCAAAGTCTCCATTACTGGTCCCTGTTGAATTGAACGGAGATTGATACTCATGTGAACTCTGGATGCTTAAGTACGACGATACAGCGATGAGAAGTATTCCCTGCAGCATGATGTCTCTATGATGATATATAATAGAGGATATATGATATCACAAGGATTCAATGCAGGATATATGATATCACGAGGAGTCACTGCATGATATATGATATTCCAATGAATCAATCCGAGCCAATACAAGATGTTGATACACGAAGTAAATATACAGGATATTATTAATCCGACACGTAGATAAACGCAGCTACTCGTGGCCAATACAGGATCTAAAGTAAGAGCTCTTCCTTCAATATATAGCCTCAGAATGTTACACGTTAATGTTATATATTGCAATAACCGATGTGCAATTTAAGTAATCTAACCATCTTTGTAGTTCAGTAGCCATCTAAATTATTCACTAATGTTAAACATTCACACTACGACCATTAGTTCTAATATGCATGCTTCAAAGCGATTATCCAACTGCTTAATGAGGTTATATTAATAATATATTACCACTCATAGTTCAGAGATTACATTGCGGACACCGAGTTGGATGGTATGTCTGCGCATACCGTGAATATCATCAAACTCGTGTCCGTAGCGTATCAATTGAACTATGCGAGATGATATATTATTAACATGATCCAGATTGGACACTAATGGACTATATAGCAGCTTCATTAGTACGACTTCAACTACAGACTTAGCGGTGGCGAAAGTGTAAAGATATCGGAAATAAACCTACACTTTTGACGGAGAAAGTGTAAGTATGTCAGAAATAAAACTACACTTTCCCTTGACTGAATTGTACATAATGTATTTCATGTATCCTGAAATTCATGAAATACATGTGCCCGAATCTTGGATGGAACCAGTGAAAACAAATCTTGATTCGAAAGTCAGTACCGCGGAATCAAATAGCTGATTGAATAACTTTAATAGTAACATATTTATATCAGTCTGCCTGTTAGTTACACAACATACTTAATGGTGGCACCTGGTTCTATATACTACACGGCTGACCGCTCAGGTTAAAGTTTGAGCTCGACTAGTACGTGGATGGGTGGCCGATAACCTCAGAGTATCTAGGATTAGTTCCTGCCCGACACTGAAACAGGCTGAAAAACATCTGGTTTTATTTTATGGAAGTGACTAAGTTGGAAAATGCCTCTGTTCACCCAACAGTGAATTGGTACCAGGTAAGATGACATGGGCATTGCAGGGCAGCTTGGATTGTATACCTCCCAGGGAGCTGAGAATTGAAATGAGATCTCACTGACCCATTGACCGGGTAATAATGTAAGAAGTTCTCGTGCGTGGATTTGGCTAAATATTACTGTTTAGGTTATTTTCACTTTTGATATGATAATTATTTTATTATTTGAAGAAAGTCGAAGCAAATCTGATTGGTTACTGGCAAATATGTCTAACAAAAGTCTCATTTATAACAAGTGTTGCTATTGACTATAATTGTACGTTCAAATCTGAACAAATTGACGTGTAGCGTTTATAACAATTCTTGGCAAGTATAACTTGAGTAATTATAGTTAGTTATTTCTGTCAATCGATCATTCATAATCCCCAAATATTAGTAATCTATGTTTGTATTTATTCATCCTCGAAATACATCTTATTTTATTTGACGGAAATGTAATCAAAATGGCCGTGTTTTCGAGGATGATATTTATTGGATTCGACTGATTGACCAAAATACCTAATTATAGCAGCTCTAAATCCCAAAGAAAATAAATAAGAGTTCATTATTAAATTTTTTTATTAATAATAAATGGTTACCTGTGACATCGACAAGTATTTTGAATGGAACGTTACTTATATTTTACTAATACTCTGATCAAGGGTTTCTTTATTATAGTGCAAATGACGATTAAATGCATACAATAACAAATAGTTGACCTACATAATAAATATAGTTTTGAGAAGGAATTGAGTGCACGCAAATCCATTAGCCGGGGTAATAATGTACAGCGCTTTGAGCATGCTATAGCGTGGATTTGGCGCTATGTAAAACCGCACATTATAATAAAAGGATCATAACTATCATTATGTTGTCATCGCGGTTTAGAATGAATTTGAATATTGCCAGTGCTGTCAATTTGTTCGCGATACGTGTCCTCATTTCTTACATGGTACGGCGAATAAATATCGTCACCGCTACGATTTCTCCACAGATCAGCTGATCCATCAAAGACAAAATAATTAATGTTCCGTAAGCTAAATTCACTCAAAATATGAAATGTGTGGTGACCACCGAGTGTTGGGGAATAAGAGCATCGGTAAATAACAACTTGTGTGTGGACCAATCAAACGTATTATGTAGTCTCAGGTAGAAGTTCGTTTGACCATTATCTAGGTCAACCATGTATGATAGTATGCCTTTAAAGGCATACCACATGGTTGTTTTGGACTAGTTCTTAGCTATAACTGCAAAGTACATTCACTTGACATATCTAAAATCGTGTTTGTACTTTCCGTCGCTGTATGTTAGACAAAATACCACTGCACCCCCACGATAACGTGAAACGAGTGTTTTTAACTAGCTGTCTACAACATGGTTTTCTTGCGCCTATGTATAGTCATACGAAGGGGCATAACTGGTCTACGCTTTCTTGGAATTCAAAATGGAAGGACTCGATTTCTTAGAATTCCTTCACAAATCACTTAATACTTCAAAGACAAGATATTTATGGGTCCGTAACCGTAATTCATATACAATATGAATTTGTTGTTAACTATCCAGTGTTGGGAAATACGTACATCAGTCAATAACAACTTTTGGGTGTACAAATCAAACGTAAAGACTATCAGACAGAAATTCGTTTGTCCGTTCTATAGGTCCACCCGCCGTGATAGTATGCCTTTAAAATAACGTAATTGTTCGTTTTCTGCTTGGTACTCATAAAGGGCTAAAGCCATGACTAATCGTTTCGGAGTCAGTACAAGGTGGCTGACATTGGCAGGATATTCTAGTGAGCTAGCACCGCCAGGAGCTGAGCATCATTTGCACTATATAAGCAGGGCATGTACACACCAAACGTGAACTTACCTAAAAATCTAATCTTAACCCCAAATGATGGCAAATCAACCAACTCATCCTGGTTCCCGGTCACTTGACATGCGCTTCACACTGACCATGGCAAGGTCTGTCGAATGGCGACGAGACCCCATCTTGGAAAATGGCAGCAATGATATAGCACTAATGACGGAACTTCTTAATTACGAGTGTCGACGGACTTTTAAAGATATTGATACCATAAACAAATAATAAGCCGCATTTTAGGTATCTTTTGATAAGAAATTAGAAAATATTGCAAACACTTCTTTGCTAAAGACAAGTAAAACATTATTACAACAGTATTACTACTTACTGTGTACTATGTGGTAGAACGTTGGACTTTGGAGCAAAAGGTACCGAGTTCAATTTCCGGTGGCCCGGCATCAATTTCGCAGAAGTTACATTTCTGACGCCATATTGATAGGATGCACTGTCTGTAGAGTGGCAATACAGATATCAGCCTTGGTCAGTCAGTACCAGCCGATTCTCGCAGGTTTACTGCAACATTCAGAGCTGCGGATGTTGCGGGTTTCCTCATGCCCTAAACTGACACAGTCGTGATGTTAGTGAATGATTCTAGAAAGCGACCATAAACGCCATTACAAAAAAAAAGGCATAATAGTAGTAGTAGTTTTAGTTGTCATCCAGAGTATATTTGAGAAGAGCAATTTCCTCTGATGTTGTATAATACCATCTCTATGATGATATTCGGTACTAGTATAGTCCAGTCAGCGATATCTGTGCATCGATGATGGTGTTATTAACTTCAATGGAAAGCATGAACCATGTCATCCCCTGCCCACAGGGTTATAAGCTTGAAATAAGATCTTCACTGATTAGTCCCTGTGCTTGTGTGTTGCATTCCTAATCCCGATAATGTTACTGCTTGGAAAGTACCATCTAGTGTGAACTACCGAGTGATCAGAATCATATCCCTTTATTTATTTACGTCGTGTATCATTGTTGCCCATAACTCAATGCAAATGCAAACATATATTTAAGTGTAGCATGACGTTCAGCCCGTTGTTTATAATAGAGGTATAGTTGTACGGACCACTTATGTCGCTACAACTGGTTTATCTTAAGCATATTCTCAAGTATTTTAGCAATAGACATGTATGTCCTGTCGTGAGAATAAATGTTGTTTAAATTATAGAAGTGTCATGCAATGGGTCCACACAGCTAGCGAACCATAAAATGTTACTATAAAAAATAGCTACAGGTTCCTGCCCAGTGTATGTGTGTGTGTGTGTGTGCGTGCGTGCGTGCGTGTGTATGTGTATGCATAGTGTGTGTCTGTCTGTATGTCTGTCAGTCTGTCTCTCTATATCTCTCTGTATAATATATACATGCACGCACGCGCGCGCACACACACACACACACACACACACACACCACACATACACACACACACACACACACACACACACAAACATTTTATTTATTATGAACACTGCTTTGTTTTGGGTGTATTTGACCATACACAACGTATATAAATATTCCATTCCATTCCAGCATACGTATTTTCAAGCAAAATAAAATAAAATGAATGACTCGTACTACAGGAACTCACCAACAATAGATGGCAAATTATTCTACAGATTTCAACTTCCTTATCTACTATAGTCATAATACATTATGAGAGTTGACATCATGAACGCGCAGTGGAAAGAACGCCAACTTTAAATAAATGGTTTTACAATTAAAACTGTATTATATATTGTTATATTGGTACGAGCAAACACTTTAACATTTATTTTGATTAAAATAATTATAATTATAATTATAGTGAACATCAATGGTCATACGTAGACTCTACGTCTTTTTGCGATGTTAGTGCGTTGTAATTCATAATTCAGTATATTGAAAGACATTACCCATTGTGCTGGCAAGGAATTTGATAACTATCAGCTGCCTGATTGTCATACATTCTATTATTATTATTATTATGAGAGGTGACGTCATGAAAATGCTCCAGCGGTGGGTTTCACCAAAAAAATGTGAAATAATGTATGTTCTTGAAAAGTTATTTGAATCAAAGCAAATGTGTTTCTTTATACCCGCAATTAACATTATAAAATTCAATTTTAATTGCTACAGTGATTACTTCAATTTTGCTGTATGGCCGCTGGACTTCGAATATTTCAAATTTTCCTGAAACTCGCCACTGGAGCATTTTCATGATGTCATCTCTCATACTGAGTGGCTGCCAGTGGCCGAGATAATTAAACTTTCTGAGTACGATTTCATGGTCAAGCTCAGATTTAATATGGGGATTTATTAACAAAACTTTGAGTTGTGTCAGGTAGCTAATTTTTACCAAATCCCTTCCCAATGCTATTGTCAGTGTGTTCCTTGAATAAGATTGTATTTTATTTTTTGTATGCTTAATAATTGTATTACAACGCACTAAATTCGCAAAAATGTTATTTTGGCCATGGACTGTGGACTTGGAAAATTATATAATTTAAATCAAAATTAATGTTAAATTGTTTGCTCGTAGCCGCATTTAACATTATACAACCCAATACTACTTGTTACATTGGTTATTTCAAGTGGGCAGTCTGGACGTTTGACTTCGACTACTAGTATTTCACATTTTGGTGACATGTTCATGATGTCATCTCTCATAATGTATGTCAATCAGAGAGCTGAAATTTGTATAATTACTTCTCAGTGCTATCGTCAGTGAGTTTACGGAATATCAGGCATGCATTTAATATATCTATACATACAAAGCATTACAAAATCACATACAAAGGCAATTTGTGAGCATGATTTGGACATACATGTACTTTTAAACTTTGTTGGAGTGGAGTGTGAGGGTGAGGGGTGGATGTTAGTGAGATATATTACATTATTTATTATACTGAACAACTCATATTCCAGGATTGTACTGATTCTTTGAAGAGGTCCTATAAACATCAGGGTATCATTTCTCGAAGCTCTCTTATCCACTTTGAGGCCTCGTAGTAGATATGAGAGCTTCGAGAAACGACACCCATCTTTCTGGCGGAAATACATTATGATAGATGGCATCGTGAAAATTTTCCAGTAGTGAGTTTCACCAAAATTTAAAATATTGTACGTATAGCGGCTAGGCTGACACTTATTGAAGTAATCACTGTAGCAATCAGTAAAATTGCAGGTTAAAATGGTAATGGTGGAGACATGCAGACAATTGTACATTTTTATGTTAATTAAATTCCATTTCATATAGAATCATATTGTGTGCTATCCATAGGTTTTCAAACAGTGCAGAAACACTATTTTCATGACATCATCGGACATAATTTGTGACTTTAGTCAGCACTTTAGTCAGCACTATTTGTGAATTCATGGAATATGAGTTATCATATACTGGTGTCTCACTTTTCCTTCATCTGAAATTATTTTATATACTATTCATAGAATGGGAATACTTAGTGTTTGCGTTTGACTTGTACACTAATGCATGGGTGGTACGTAATTAACTTCCAGGGGCCGTATTCTCGAAACTTCTTAACTTCACAAATTAACATAAGAAGAAAACCAGTTTGGCAAATTCTTAGTAATTACGAACTTCTTAGGACTTACGAAGTTTTGAGAATACAGACCCAGGTGTATATATTAGTTGCACTACTTACTCTCATACATCTGCATATGTCACAACTAGATATTTACGCCCAAAATTAGCTTTTTATCTATTTTACGGCAGTGGTTGGGTTTCTTTCTCCAGGTCCTTAGATTTGTCGCGTTTCCGGCATCATTGAGTGTATAAATGTAGCTTCCCAGGCCTGGCCACGTTTGGCCAAGGATTTTCAGTTTCCTGGTCCTTAGGAAATTCCATTTAATCAAAATAAATGTTAAAGTGTTTGCTTGTACGCATTACTTAACCCACAATATTAATTTATTTCCAAATTGAGAGGATTGGCCTAAACCATTGTGTTCTTGCCCTTTAACGTTACAAACTTCAATTTTATACACGTGTTCCATCGTTATTCATCATGCAATGACGTTACTTAACTTTCTACGCAAATAAGACGTCCGATCATTTGCGAGGTGTCAATTCAATTATCATGAATACCTACGTACTAGCACTACATATACACCACACTAAACGAAAACTACTCCCATCATCATCTGTTAAAACATTTTGACGGGACTATATTTTGACACCGTTCACACACTGCCTACATCATGATTCAAATCATTATCCATGTTGACGTGTTCTATTATGAATGTTTACTATTACTCATAAATGGAATGATGTGATACTGTTTTAATAAAAAAATTTTTTTATTAATTCAAGATTTCACATAGCGTTGTCGTAACATATCTAAATATCTAAATATCTAATTAACTAAACGTATGGATCATTTCTTTTAATGTATTGTTATAGAACACGATTAACATAAGTAATAAAATAAACATCCAATTTAAAACTACAACAAAAGTTAAATAGGCTACATAAATAAATGTCTACACATTTTTTGGGGG
>JAULBP010095306.1:0-11564 GCA_032355345.1 Lepetodrilus pustulosus | reverse complement strand
TTTAAAAATTAATTTTATATTTTGCAACCGGGTTTAGAGTCGCTTTCTAGAATCTTTCACTAACATCACGACTTGTCAGTTTAGGGCAGGGGAAAACCTGCAACATCCGTAGCACTGAATGTTGCAGTAAACCTGCGAGCACCGGCTGGTACTGACAGACCAAGGATGGTATCTGTAGTGCCACTCTAGCATCCTATCAATATCGCGTCAGAGATGTAACTTCTGCGGACATTGATGCTGGTCCCCCGGGGGCGGGATTTGAATTTGGTACCTTTCGCTCTGAAGTCCAACGTTCTACCACTGCGCTACATCCTGCCCTCATATTACCATGGAGACACACACACTGGTTAACTTACATGAGGAATAACTCAGTTCTATTACAGTCTTATTCGGCATTTGGCCAATGTTCCTTTCACTTAAAGAGTCAATTTTAACAGATAATACATATACAGTTAACTCCATTATTTGGTGCAATTTAAAATCTTTATTTACAACTTTTCAAGAAGTCATTTTTAGGTCCTGCCAAGTGATAAGTCTAATATTACAATACTTATGAACCTCTTTTTCATATACATCACTAATTGGTAGCTTCAATTGTTGACCGAAAAATGGGCAAGCTGTAAACTGCTACTCACAGTGCATGGGGGTTGCACCCAGGGTTCGCCATCTATTTGCATCGGAAACCTTTTTCTTGTCCTGAAAGTCGCAAAACAAAAAAATTGAATCAGTAATTCAAGATCCAATGCATAATGATGTGTAATAGACATGACCTACCATCGCCTATCCAATACATTTAACTGCCTATTTCAATAGTACTGTATTTTTAAAACAATTGCTGGAAGAGCCGCTTTCAAGATTCTTTCACTTGCATCATCATAACTTCTCAGTTTTAGGGCTGAATGTTGCAGTAAACCTGCGAGCATTGACTGGCACTGACAGACCAAGAACGAAAACATCACCACCATGGTACAGGCAGTGCATTCTATCATGATCGTGTTAGGAATGTAAATTTGGTGACCATTGATGCCAATCTTCCCGGGCGGGATTTGAACCTTGGGCCTTTGGCTCTGAAGTACAATGCTCTATCATGTCATTGCGTTACCAACCGCCCCAATACTTCAGTAACAGAATACAGTGTCCACTCGATATAAGGCTGTTTGATACAGAGCGGATTCGGATATACGGCTGGGTCAGATGTGGATTCTATTTTTATTTTTGTTATTTACCTGTACTATCTTATAGGGCTGGTACTATAAGGCGTGTGGTATGTCATGGATCCCAAATTCAGTGTTATATTGAGGGGACATTGTACTTGCACACACACACACACACACACACACACACCCTACACACACGTTAAACACTGGCTCAAAGAGCGTGCGAACTGACCTGATAACGACCTGAGAGCACTGAGCGAGACGTTTCCCGGAGGCACGGAGTCCTGCATAGACCTGGCCCACATGCATACTGTTCTCCAGTCCCACCACCTCGATCAGCTTGTCCCCTACATCTGTACCGATAGAACAGTGCCTCAATATAACAGTGCCTCAATAGAACAGTGCCAACAGTGTCTCAATATAACAGTGCCTCAATAGACAGCAATTGTTGCAAATCTCGTAATTCAATTTTGAAAAAGGTCAACCATGATATTACTTCAAGAAAGATCTTCCCTGCTCAGCACAAGCCATAATAACATGGCTCACTCACATCGACAACAATGTACATATTACTACAGGGTTTAACCAGACACATGCAGGAATCCTGTGTATTTGACGCACTAATTGGACAGCATACTCCTTCCTAAACCTCTGTTGCATCATTGTGATGCAACAGAATATTTGCAAATCATAAATCAAAAGTAATGATCTAAAAATCTTAATAAATATTCATAAATATTCAGTTTACATTATTAATAAACAAGCGGTGCTCAGTCTGTGAATGAAAGTGGAATAGTCCCAATCTATATTTAGAATTCGCCCGTGTTTAGCTGATACGTATATGGGCATGGCTCGTCATTTATGTCCATTTTTTACCCTGATGTTGTTGGTTTGTCAAAATCATTTTGAAAATGGCAAAACAGTTGGCGTTAGATTCTTTCTTTTGGAATGAAAAGTGTGTGTGCAGCTGTTTATGTCAATGATCAGGATAAAATAAAGGATGCCTGTGATTCGAGTGAAGCTAAGAAGCCTAAGTTAATGGGGCAGACATCTTGGGATTTATGGCTGAATACATACACGTGGTTGAGGTATAATTCCAAAATCGGATTGACCATGTGACTATTTCATCCATGTAGGCATAGATTATAAGGGACTGGATAACCGATTCCTGCTTATTGTCATACGACGACTTAGGAGAGCGCATCTTTCTCACACCATTGTAAACCGTTACAATGTCACAGTGCTATGGACGTGTCACAATGAGTATGACATCGTATCTGTCGTTTACCCTTTCCCCCAGAAATTAGCAAAGCTGTGTTTTGATCATGGTTAGACACTTTTCTATGGGATGTTATGGTAAGACAATAGACTGAATAATGTATACTTTATCCATAAACATTCATTGAAGATCAACATCCCAATATCAGCATTGGGTATCGCCAAATTGCAAAATTTAAATGGAAACTGACTGTTTAGGTCTCGTTTATTACAGCCAAATCACGAGAAAACAGGAGTTGGTTATCCAGTCCCTAATAATCTATGGTGCAGGCATGTCTAATCCAATGATGTATATGGTTGTGTGAATTTTCTAAATTCAACATTAATCCGACCGACATATGGCATCAAATGATCACAGTCTGTCCAAATATTGGAAATGCATGTTCAGTTTAGAACTGGAGCTGGAAACGCAGTTGATGTCTTTTTAACATTGTGCAAAATCTATTTATATATCTCGTTCAAAACATTGCACATAATTATGTGCATCAAAAAGCATGGCCTAAGTCAGAAAGCATGGCCTAAGTTTAAAAAAATCAGCAAATTAATTACATAAAACACAGGAATTCGAAATGGAAATTGCGTTTTCAGCTGCAAGAGCTGGAATCCAGTGACGTCGACCCACGGCTAGGTTTACGAGCTTCATGCCGGAGCCTCAAAATCTGTAGAAATCTGTGAGAGATTCTCCATCCTGCTTATAGAAAGCTGCTATGGACAAATGCCTACATACCTTGAACGGCGATGTTGAGTTCGGCCGACGACATACTGCTAGAGGAGAACTCTTTGTCCTTTTCTTTCTTGGCTTTTTGAGCTTTCCGTCGCTTCTTCTGACTGGGGTTGTCTCCCCATAGGTTTGTTCCTCCATAGATACTTGGAATATTGAGTAGAGCAATCCCTTCCAGAGGGGACCCGTTGGCCAGGTCAAGCGAAAACCCGTCACACTGAAACATCAGTTTTTATTATCAGTTTCAATTTAGTGCCACTTTAAAGATTATTTCGCAGCTTGTCTATTTGTGGTCGGAGAAATCTGCAATAGTGTTTTCTGCAACACATACTGCTAAAGGAGAACTTCCACAAACATTGACTCCGTGACCCAGGCACAGTTTGAACATGGACCCGACACAAACTCACCAAATCTGCAATAGCGTTTTCTGCAACACATACTGCTAGAGAATACGCTTGGTATAGGATAACATCCTAGTAACAGACGATTCGTGAAAAAGAATGTCTGAGCCCCGCCAGGGGCGAGGATATTGCTTTTCACGAATTGGCTGTTACGAGGATGTTATCGGACTTAAAATACAGCACTCATTTCATGTGCGCTTCGTGAACATGTTCGCTCTCTGGCTGGTTTATCACGCACATATTATGTTCCATGTAACCTGCATGAACACGTCATGCAGCACGTGCTGTTGCTGGATAAATGTGACTGTTTCAAAAGACTTGATGAATTTGGGTTGACTTCTTTGTAGCCTGCATAGCTCAGGTGGTAGAGTGTAGGACTCGTAGATAGAAGTCTCGAGTTTGGTCCTGACTATAGTAAAGATATTTTTCAACATGTGAGTGATGATACACTGTGGTTTGAAATAATACAAGTCCACACAATCTCAAATAATGCATTACAAAATTGTACATTCTTAAATGATAATGAACAGAAAACTGTAGATTCGTGAGAAATAATCGACAGATTTCCAATGGACAAAAATGGCGGCTGTATTTTAAACGGAACAATTGTAGTGTTATGAGAGATGCAACTCTGATACATTGACATGGAGATATGACTCTCGTAGAGCTATGGTCTATCTGTGAAACAGTGGCCTGAAGCTTAAAAATTACAATAATAATAATAGAGATTTAGCATCATATGAATGTCTTCATCATAACTATTGTATTACTCAACATTTCGTCAGTGAAATACTGACATCATCAGGAGTATGTTTGTACAGTAAATGTTAGAAGGTTGTACATTGGAATAATAATAATAATAATAATGATAATAATAATGATAAAAATAATAATAAAAATAATGATAATAATAATCATAATAATCATAATATAATAATAATAGTAGTAATAATAATAATCTATTTTTATAGATAGTTATGACTCTAGTAGTGCTAGGGCTGGAAACTTAAGAACTATAATAATAAATACCATATTTAGATAGCGCTCTTTTCATGTTTGATCAAAAGCGCTTTACAACAGAAGAAACAAATTAAATACTACTAATAATATTTATATGGCGCACCATCCACCATAATAGTACACATTATCTCATTAGGCATGCTCGAAGCACAAATGGGTGGAAAGTTGGAAAGATATATACAAATTCATATTATTCATAACTTCTTGACAGCTACATATTTACACAAATAGTCCTGCTTGTTGTGAATGCTAGAATAAAAAAATTCTAAATTATTCCGAGCTTTTGATGACAAACTTACGGATGCTGTCTGATCTTGCAGGCAGACTGAGGGTGTTCTTTGTCAAGTGGAGCCAGGCGCGTGATGTCGAGGTCGTGTCCAGACTGAAGTGGGAGCAAGCAGCCAACCATGATGCCAACCTTGTGTTGAGAGCGGCCCTGAACACGTGGAAGTCTCACACTAAGCTACAGACCAGGAAAAATGTTAGTTTTGAAAGTGCCAAAGTTTTGTACATTTGTTAAATCGAGCATAATAGAGGATATAAAGCAGCATAAAGCACTAAGTAGATCAAATTATGATCTTTTGGTATGGCAATTTGATACTATGTAATGTGTTTTGCTACAAGCACACATTTGAAAATTATCCAATAGCTACAATCTGAATTAAAATTATTCTGAATGCTATGTTATAACTTCAGCTGTTGAAGCGACAGAGCTGGTGGTTCCTAAAGGTTCGTCTGCTGGCCAAGTCTGTGCTGGTGTGGAAGGAGCGGATGGTGGAGGCCGAGGAGATACAGCAGAAAACCAGTCTGTCTCTGTGGCACTGGAGTCTGTCTCTGTGTAGGAAGGTGGGTACTAGCCGTGTCTGTACTAGCCGTGTCTGTACTAGCCGTGTCTGTCTCTGTGGCATATCCTGACACCCTACCCCCTACTTCCCACAGTTAAAGCTGCAAAGTGACCCAAAGGTACTTTGTAAGAAAGTGGTATAGTATGGGTTAGACATGAAGTTCTTATGACAAATGTTTTTCAGTATTAGCATGCTAGCTGTTTCAGTGTCAGTACTAGTCTTGTATCAGTACTAGCTGTGTTTGTGTTAGTACTATCCATATTTATTTCAGTACTAGCTATGTGTTTATGCCCATATTAGCCCGTGTGTTATCTCTCCTGCAGTCTCTCATAGCGTGGTACGTGTACGGTCAGGAGAGGAAGAGGAAGAAGCAGCGCGTGTCTCTGGCTATGGAGAGTCGCCGTGTCCGTCTGCTACGTAGTGGCGCCACCCAGTGGCTGTCGGTAGCCAATCACCTCGCAGAGATGAGAGCCAAGTTTGCTGCACAACAACAAGCAGAGGTGAAGACATTCAACCATTATAACATTGAATATTACTGTAGTCGAGCAAATCCTAGTAATTATGAAATTTGATTTACTTGAAATATGAAGGATATCTCATGTTGAATATCATTGCAAGATTCCCGCAGCGACATTAAACACCATAATCACTCACTCAAGTTGAATATGATTCAAAGTTACTGAGATAGTGACAATATTTTAAGGTAGTTTTTGTAGTTATTAATGTGAGCATGTTCTGTCATACATTTCAGAGTGCCTTCAACACATTCCAGAGAGTTCAGAAATGTGCTCTACACTGGAAGTATTGGACTGCCCGGAGACGTGAGCAGAGAGGGGGTCCATTACCTCACCCCCAGGACTCGTCTAAACACCCCAAGCCCCTCCCCCTCCCCCGGGGCCACCCCTACCCCAGTCATCCTCATCTACCTCAACCCTCGGCTGTGATACCGCCCCACCCCTCAGTACCGCAATCCTTAGTTCCCCACCCCTCGCTGCCCCACCCCTCACTCCCACACCAGTCTGTGATACCGCCTCACCTCATGGGTCCGGCGCCCAACTACACGTCGCTACCCCACAGCCAGCACCCGGAGGGGTCAGCACTGACCAGACCTCTCCCTGGGGCGTCACTTCCACAGCTGCAGCTGGGCTGTTCCCCAGGCCAACCTCTCCATGGTCAAGGAGATGGGTGAGTTTTGATGTTGAACGTTTACACACACACAAAGGGCAATCAAACAGCACTTTCTCACCAGAAAAATAAACCAGTTTAGCTACCAAATCGAACAGCCCCAAAGTCTGTACTGTAGCAGTTCAATATTTATTTATGCTTGGTATGTCAGTACCAGCAGGTGTTTGCAGGTTTACTGCAGCATCAAGTGCTACAGGTGTTGCAAGTTTCTACCTGTTTTACTGGCAAGCAGTGCTATGAATAAAATAATCAACACACGAGATGGAAATTATTACAACTTGACAATTACATATCAGAAAAATTCCAAAGGTGACAGATAATGGTTAATTGGGTCAAACTTAGCAATCTTCATGACACTACTACATAATGGACTTTATGGAATGGCTCTTTCTGCTTTATCACTGTCTGTTTGTGTTTTGCAGACCATTCCTACCAGCCAGACGAGAAAGATCGAAACCAAGGAAGCCGGCATTCCTGATTGAGTCACTGAAGCGAGCTGGCTTGTATGCATCTATATACGACACGTAAGTCATCATGTGACAGTCATCTGATAGCATTTCTGTTTCAGATGTTTGCATGGCATCGCCCAGTTTACTTCCCTTGTCACAAGTAGCTCAATTTACTGTCATTCTTCGACATAGTGATATGTTTCTCAATAAATCTTGTTTGTTTTTAGTTTAAGAATATTTCTTTTTACCAAAAATTTCATGGGATTTCCCAAGTTGTTGTATTCAGAGTTTGTATGTAATATGATATGTAGCAGGGTGTGATATTAATTAGAGTGTTGCACTCACAATCCAGAAACTCGGGTTCGAATCCCAGGATCAGCATGGTCCTGTGACAGATATATAGCAATAAAATAATCACTGGTCATTGTTTTTGTACACAGATCTGATGACAGCTCTCTCTGTGATCAAACTCATGTTGAACAACCCAGCAAAGAGACCATCCCAGGCCACCACCTCGAGAGTCATGACATGCCGAGCTCCCGACAGGAACAGCAACATGTACCGCATCCTTCCAGCTCAGATCCCACCATGACAGTCTCCACACAGCAACCTGCAGCTCCTACAACACAACCTGCACTGACAGACCTGCATCTCTCAAACGCAACCGACAACGAATTTACTCCTGCCAACTTTACCTCACCGTCTTGTAGCACTCAGAGGTCACAGCCTTCGGGTAGGTCAAAGGTCACATCCTTCATGTAGGTCAAAGTTCATGCAGCATTCAGTTAGGTCAAATGTCAAATAATTTGCATGGAAATTGCAAATTTATCTTGCTTTCTTGCTGCACTCAGAGATCGCAGCCTTTGGGTAAGTCAATGGTTACAACATTAATGTAGGTCAAAGGTCAGACAACCTTCATGTAGGTCAAAGGTTAAGTATTTCCTTGGGTAGATTCAAGCTGTGCTACATTTACTATGCAGTCAGACCCTGTTATAACGGTCTCTGTTGTCCCGGTTTCTCCGCTTACCAGTCAACTTTTAATCATTACAGATTTCCTACTATATTCTTTAACTCTATGAATGATTAATCCAACGATTCGGTTGTTTCGCTTACCGGTCAGATTTTAACAAAAGCGGAAGTATCTGGTATAACGGTCTGACTGTACTACTTTTTCTACACGGTACAGATCCATATAAAAAATAGTTCACACATATCCTACATATTCCTGGCTGAACAGCTTCAGTAGCACTACATATGCTATGTAGCAAGATGTATTGAAGCTTAAGCGATCCTCAGATAAGCATATTTGAACCAGTCTGTTGAATGTGATCATGATTACTGCATAATATAATCTTATCATGTAGTATTGCTGTAACATTTTAATTACCCTAATTACAAAACATGATATTTTTTTCTCTTCATATTTCAGGCAATCCTCTGCATTACTCCTCACCGATAGCAGAGGGAGGGAGGCACCAGAAGCACACCAGCGTCAAGTGGAAAGGAAACCATGACAACATCATCAGCGGTAACCTAGACAACCAGGTCCCGGCCAAACCGTGTCTGCTTCGACCCGAAGACTTCCTCCGGAAATCGGACGGATCGGAACACTCATCCAGGACTGTGGAGCGTGTCTCCTTCGACTCGTCTCAGAACAAGTACTATATGGACTCCTCCTCCGACACGCCGCGCTCTGTCGACGGGAACAGGCGCCGAGACAAGATGTCCGACATGTACATTGACCTCTCCAGCGTGACCGGGGTCAGGTCAGAGGTCGGCATGTCACCTGCTAACGAGATGGTCAAGATTCGGGATCAGCTAAAGTCGTTTGATGACATGAAGAAGAAGCTGAGGTATTTTAGAACTTATTTAGTTAGCAATTATGATGATAATAATAATAATAACAATAATAATGAAATATAAAATGATAATAATAATAATAATAATAATAACAGTAATAATAAAAGCAAAACAAATAACAATAAAAACATTAATTAATTAAGATAATAATGATACATTAATTAATTTAAATAATAATAATATAAAGAAACAAATAATAATAATACACGTAATAACAATAATAATAAATATAAATTAAACATAATTATATGTTATAATAATAATAATAATAATAGTAAAACATAATACCCAGAGTAACAATAGTCTAGTCTATTTATGACATGTTAGATCCCCACACAGGGCCACAGCTCATATAAACGGCCCCGTCATGAACGGACCACTTGTAATTTCAGGCGGATCACAAAGCAACACAAGCAGTTGAGCTGTTGGCTAAAGGATCAAGGTTCCAACACAAACATCGCTGAAGACGAGGATGTGAACAATGCCACTCAGGAATTAACTGATGTAAGTTCACCGATGGGTCTCTTTCACCGATACATGTATGTCTCTAAATTGTTCACTGGGTGCAACACCTTATGGCTTTCAGATAACATTCTGTAAATACAACTGAACTTATAATACTGAAATTTCACTTTTAAGTCCACATACATTCCTTAAATCATTTGTAAAACGTTTTTTGAAAAGATTTTCTTTATCACATTTTGGTGTTTTGAGTACAAACATTGATAAATCTGCAAATCAATGACAGATATTCACTTGAAAGTCAGCCATATTGTGCATAATGGATTACTATTTCACAGTATGAGTTTTCGATGCATGGCATTGTATAAGTTTGACTATTTACTCTCGCGGTATAAGTCATTCACTTCAGGCTGATGATATTGCTTAGCCCATCCCATACCTTGAAGAAGTCTTACAAAGAAATATTAATATTGGAACCTTTTGGTTGTACAGTATTATTAAATTTAATTAAAAGTGGAGTTGTATTATATGTTAATATACGGTAGATGATGGTAATATTTGGCACACTGTATTACAGCTGACAGGTGAGATAGAAGTAATGAGAGCTGCCGTAGAAAGACGGAAGTCCTCGTGTCAGCAACTCGTGGAGAGAGCCAAAGTCCTCATCCAACAGCTGGACTCTAGTTCATGATCAACAAGTCTATTGTGTACAGAAATTAATATGTAAATAAATAATAATAAATAGTCCATTTATGAAGCGCATGACAATGCCAATGTATACTCGAAGTGCTAAATGAAGAAAAGGGAATGTGCCAAAACCACCTGCCACTTGTTTCAACTTTTCAGGAGAGCCAAAGAAAACCGTCTGACTTGGGTCATTTTGATATTAAAACAATGGATGCAGAAACAATCGTGCTTTCTACTGATACAAATATTCCAAAACAACATAAGTCTGACTTCAAATACTATGTTATTATTTACCCAGGCCAATGTATCACTGCACTCATTTCACCTTTTCAACTCCCTGGGGATAATGTAACACAAGCAGCTGTGTCATGCACTAGAAGGTTAACATTCACAATTCCATCTCTTCTAGCCGGGTACCCGTATTACAGCTGGGTGGACTGGAGTGGGGTGGGTGTAAGCACTTTGCTCCGGTGCAACATGATGCACTGGTGCAGTTTACTAATTACTTCTTGTATGTATGGGGTAAATTTCTTCAAAACCATGATCAACAAGTACTTAATGCAATATATAAAACTATGCTAATATTTATTTTTATTGCTTTATGTAGTATAGAAATAGATGAAGGTATTACCGTAGATTGGGTGTTTGCTGATGAATTGAAACACCTATTTTCAAGGTCTTCCCATTCTGTGTTGTACATAGGCTTGTTGAATATCTTCCATGCAATGCAATATGTAGCATACAATATGTACATATTCTATACTTGTATACAGAGCAGTCGATAGTGGTGCTAGACCTAAATTATCCGTCTCCATAATGTCGTGCTAGACCTGCCATGTATACTCAACAAAATAAATTAAGGACTAGTAGATATGTAGTGGACAAGCCTTCTACACATTTTTGGGACTACACGTTAGGAACCTGACCCCGAGATTACAATACTTATCTGAGTATGATTTCATGCTCAACACAGTTTTGTTCATAGATACTCATATAAAATTTGAGCATGAGCATGAAATCGTACTTGAAAGTTTTGTAATCTTGGGGCCTGGTGTCATTGTTCTTCCCATATGTCTGTAAGTTACTCAATAATACCTGGAGCCTGTTATTTGTTGACCGAAGTCAATGTACAAAGGAAAATAAATATTACATACACCATCATATTTTCTTCATTTTGTGGATGGTAGTTTCCTTTATTGTTTTAACATAGGCTTGCTGCTTTCAACTTGTCAGTTGACTTATAGAATTTGTCAGTCAACTTGCAATCAGGCTGCACTACTTTTCACTACATCTGGTTCTTCAGTAGCCATACAGCTAGCATATGCAATACTATGTAGTACAGTGCCCCCTCTATATAAGGCTGTATTTGGGGTCCATGACATACCCCCAGCCTTATAGTACCAGTCTTATATAATAGTGCTAGTAAAGAACAAAAAATAAAAATGGGGTCCACATCTGACCCAGCCTTATATCCGAATCCGCTCTGTATCGAACAGCCT
>JAULBP010095295.1:0-11565 GCA_032355345.1 Lepetodrilus pustulosus | reverse complement strand
GCTCGCAGGTTTACTGCAACATTCAGCGCTACGGATGTTACGGGTTTCCTCCTGCCCTAAACTGACAAGTCGTGATGTTAGTGAAAGATTCTAGAAAGCGACTATAAACTAACGTTCAATTCAATGTCGCATATTGTCTTTAGATGACTCACATTAAATTTGTATAGGCCCTCGACATTTACAATGTAAGCGATCGAGAGGATCTAAATAATAATAATGGTTTGGAGCTGCTTTCAAGATTCTTTCACTTATTTCAATTGCTATCAGTTTAGTGCAGGAGGAAACGCGCAATATCCGTAGCACTGAATGTTGCAGGAAACCTGCGATCACCGGCTTCTACAGAGTAAACCAAACAGTACTGTAGGAAGCGACAGAGGACCTAGATAACATTACAGTGGAAGCGGTCTCAGATACACTATATGAACCGTGCACGTGTAAAGTATACAACGTGTCACCAGACACACCTCTAACGTGCCCTGTATTTGACAACAATTGAGAGACTTCCAAATGGGTCTAGCTCATCAACCAGGCAACAGCCAAGCACTTACACTCCCTGTTAATGGCATCACCAAGTTCGCTTCAGCGTTACCTCGGCGGTGGGCAGATGGTTAGCTAAATAATTCTTTTATGAGTGGAACCACCGAATGTAATTGATGAACCCACTCTGACAAATATTTTGGGTGTTTCATTACTTGGTCGCGTGGTGATGTCTAATGGCGGCCGCGCTATTTCTCGCGCCGGGGCTCGCTCGACTAGTTGACTTTCGTATATCTCTCTAATTGCCACGTCGCACATGTGCTGCAAAGCATGGCCTATTCATGGTGCTTCGGCTATAACGATGCTTAATTAAATCAAACAGTCCGTCGAGGGTTGCGCTTGTATTAGTGGAAAGAATATATTAGTTTAACGGTAATTACTGAGATAGGCCATTCTGGTAAGAGATTGTAGCGAAAGGGGAAGAGAGGCTTGGTAATTTACCAGCGCCTGATAAACGTTCCCAAAGGACGCTTAATAGACGCGGAACCAGTCTAACACAGGCCAGATAGAAAAGCATTTAATATTCCATTTGTAGGCCAGTTTGAATGGGGCTTTTGTTCACAATTACAAGATTAATCACTTGAGAGAAACTGTGTGTCGTTTTTACTTGTACTAAGTGAATTTCTCCAATGGAACTTGGCGCAGTTTGACTCTGTATATGCGAACTCGGGTCTCATACTAACGAATGTAAATGTGCTCTCTTTAAATAATGAACAGAGACCATGAAACAACAATTGCATCACAGAATATATGAACTAGGCTAATACAGTTAAAACCCTATTTAATGCGAGCGTCTGCATCGACCAGGCTGTGCGGAGTTGATAAACATCTCGGATGTTCGTGATGCGCCGTCAGCCCATTTCCTTTGAGGTCTTCTCGTAGGATTACAACAAAGAGGCCTACTATTACAATAAAGAGGGTCACGTTTACAATAAAGAGGTCAACTCTTGCAATAAAGTAAACGAACATTATACTGAAAAAAGAATCGATGAATAATGTAATTCCCGGCACAATGTCAATATTCCACTTGCTATTAAAATAAACCATTTTCAAATATATCTCATGTGTTTGTATCTCTTGCAATGCAACTTTCAGCAGTTTGGCTGCGACCGTATTATGTTGCAATGATCAATAAATAAGCATGTATACTGGTGATAACGGAGATATAGTTATATTGTATATTAGCATCGCATATTACAGGGTAGTATATTCCATGGCTATATTTCTTGCTATGATCCTCAACGTAGACATATATGTAGAAGTAGGGAGAGGACTTCGATAAGTGTTTGACTTTTGTCGGACCCCATTGAATTTATATCAATAAACTATGTTGAAATCAAATCAACGTAGACATCATCTTGACTAGGACACGAGGCAAGCATAGTTAAGAGTTTAGCCTTACCCCGGGGGAAATACGTAGACATCATGCTTATAACTACTGCTTTTAATGATTATCAATCGAATACAAACTAAATCTTTGTTCGTTTCTGCTAGTCTCATTCTTGTTGAATAGTAATGGAAACGAACCAATGTTTAATTTAACTTTCATGATAATAATAATAATAATAATAATAATAATAATAATAATAGTAATAGTAATACAAATAATAATAGCAACAACAAAAACAACCAAAACATAAAATAAAAAATAAATAATAATAATAATAAGAAGAATATAACAGCAACAGTAATAATAATGTTACTATAATTAATAATTAACAATAATAATAATAATAACAATAACAATAATAATAATAATAATAATAATAATAATAATATTGATGATGATGATGATGATGATGATGATGATGATGATGATAACAATGGTAATACAACAAAATATAATAAATGAAAATAATAACAACAACACTAATAGTGATTTAGATAGATTACCATGTCAGTTCAGTACAAACATCCTGATTCCTGGACGTGTAACTTCGATATTGATGTAGAATGGTGAAAACAATAATGTATTAATGTATAATAACACTAGTAATATAACTTATTGAGTCCCTTCCGCTAGTGCAAATAGTGTAAACTGGGGCATTGTTAATACGTTACCGTATAACATTTATTTTTTATAGAGATCAGTTTGTAATGGGACACTGTAGTATACTAATATGGCTACACAGAGGTCTAGTGCTATACAGAGGCCGGTGGTTCTGAAAAGAAAACTATTTTGTGTTCGAGAGAAGTGGACTAATAAATACACTTAGAAACAGTTAAATAAAGGTCTATAAAACTAATGGAAATGTATTTTATTGTAAATTGTCTTTACATGACATATGGTAAGATAATTTCAATGGAATATATACAAATGTGAGAGACTTATATACATGGAACTGTGAAGCTACTAGTCTGGTGGACTAATTTGAAGACATGTTGACGATACATGCATACGATTACTCTGTGATCTCAATCAATAATGGCATGGCGTGAGTTAATTATGAAGATGATGGTGTATATCACTAATAACACCAATACTTTAGACATCGCCTGACAATCTAAATCAAAATTAAGTCTGCTATGAAGCATTATCTGTAGTGTATACAGCCTACTGGCACACACTGTACGATGTGTTACTGAATGTTAACCTTATCAATACTCGATCGAATAGAATAACTGATCTATTTGGCACCTCTGGTTGTTTCCAGCAGGGCGATGGTTAATGCCGACAATTGATATCAAAGACAAGGTCAAGACAATCAACACTCGGATATCAGTGAGCGGAATGAACGTGCGCATAAGGATAAAATAGACGAGTGTATGTTCAAGAACTGTCATTGAAGTTTCACTTTCGTTCTTGAAGACATTTCTGAGATCACTTATCAACTCATCACGAGTTTCATTTGTCTGGCTTTTGGGCGATTTCTAGGCGTGCGCTTCCTCCACCCCTCGTTCCATGCCCGGGGGTCTCATCCTGAAGTTTGGTGGGGGTGGGGGCACACAGAGAGTGGGGTACATAGGTCCAGTATCCTCCGTCCGTAAGCTCATGAGAAACTTCTGAGCAGCTTGGCGTTCGATCTCCCTCTCTTCAGCTGTCTGGCGTCTACAATTAGAAACAGATGTCAAGTAACATAATCAATAAGTACATCAAATGTTCAGGACATATATACTATACAGACAGTCTTGTATAGTGGTATCATACTTAACTTAAAACTATCTAAGCAGTCTACAGAATGTAACTTCGGCTATTGAATTACGGTATGCAACTTTATGTTAGGCTATATATATATATATAAAAGTTTTTTTTAAATAATCAAAGACATAAAAACAAAACCTTGATTATTACGAGAGATATTTTAGTGAAAATATTATTTTCACCAAAATATCTGTCGTAATAATCAAGGTTCTGTTCGTAACATACCAGATAATAATGTACTGTAAACGTTACCAATTAAAGGATAATGTATTGTAAATGTTACGAATGTTTTATGAACTGACTATTTAGTAATGTGTAAGACATCCTCGAAGAATTGCAGTTGCCAAAATTGAATTACAAAATGGCATTGCTGAATTAGGTTGCTGAACTGGTTTGCTGCACGAGATGATAACTCCAATACCCTGACAATCTATGTATAGAACAGTTCGGGCATTGGATTTAAATATATCCATGAGTGATATTTGAAATTGAATAGTTCAAGGACAAGGAAACTTGATTATTATATCATACGTCCCACACATTATTACTCTTATTTGTCTAAAACTAAATGAATTCATAATAGCATACACTATCAATTTGAATTTAAAAGCAACGCTGATATAATCATGTATAGACATATAGCCTTGAACATATTTAAACATTATTCTTGTATATGATCGTAAACTCGAATCTAAAGTACTGTGTGTTACCATTAGCACAAACCTAAAGCAAGGAGTATGTGTGATCACAAACGTGAACATAAAGTACCAAATATGGTCATGAACCGAGGTCTAATCCATGAAACGAGACTATACCGGTAGTTTCGACTTAAACCAGAAGTTCGTGACTACACGTATAGCAGAAAGGCTGCAATGCAGGACGCATAGTTACCAACTAAAATAGTTTGCTTTCATGCATTAGAGTCTAAATCACCGTATATGATCATAAACGTGAACCTAAATCACCGTATACGATCATAAACGTAAACCTAAAAAAACAAACTTAATGAACGAAAATGTGAACCTAAAACATTGTAAATTATCATATATTTTAACATAATATTAAACTGTATTAAGACCATAAACGAACCATAACAAAAAGGTGAATCAAAGCAAGGTATATGGTCATAAACTTGAACCTTAAGCACTATATATGATCATAAACTTTAACCCTAATATTAACACCGTAAAAGATCATAAACTTGAACTCTAATCAATGCAAATGATCATAAAGTTGAACCTAAAGCACTGTGTACGAGCAGACAACGTACGTCAGAGGACAAGCAGTGATTTACAACACATCACACAGACATGCCAGCATAGCAATAGCGTGTTCTCTGAGATCCCCAGTATTGATCTGTGTTATATATCTTGTCACACGTATACAGGCCTACTCGCCATTTGAGACTGCCTCTTCAGAAGGTGAATTTAAGTCGGGAACAGACTACGCGGCTTGGAGGAATGATTAAATACTAATAGTTAGGTTCTAGATTTCTCATTCATCGATGACTTATATGTCATAATACAACGATATATTTAACATATAATTTGCAACCGATTGACAGGTAACGATATACGGCTTGAAGTTCAAGTTTTAATTAGATGGAAGTGAAATGTAAATACAAGAAAAACACGAAAGCTCCGTAGATGCAGTCTATACATTACTAATAAATAGTAGCTCAGTGTGAATTATTCGGCCAATATCGTTACCCTTATGTCCTCATGGTCATATTAATTAACATTTGTTACGTTAATTTGTATCTATTAAATTATCACTAAAAGAATTACTAGTTCTACACTACATTGTACACACATACCATTAGAAGACATTTGTTATTATTTTATGTATTCCTAGAGAAATGAATACTAGTAAATAAAATGCCATGCAGAATCAAATTTCATGGCGTATTTTGCAATGATATCAAACTGTATCTACAATATTATACATTAACACACAGCGTTATCAACACCCTATGGGATTATAATAAATTAAATCCATTTTGAACTAGGCATCTACATTGGACATGTACTAATGTCGCATAGGAATTATATACTATGATGAGCTTTCTCTGTTTATCTCAAAGGAGATGAATGCATCTATGTATACTCAGTATATTAATTTATTAAATTAAACATTTCGCCATTGTGGTTGACGGACATATACTTGTGAAAGGAAATATGGAATTATATTTGAATTTAGAAAGTCAAGATTTATTTCATATTCAACATAGATAAACATAATTGCTGTACTGACTGATCAAACGTTACCAGTATTTAAACATAGAATTCATCTCTTTAAAATATTAGTATTTATGTTGAATTTGAAACAAATAAATTCCACACGCAAATATCGTTTGATGCACCACACTATTGACACATACTATTGTTAAACAACTATGGCTGGCTGCATTCCTTCTCAATTCTAAACTTATTTGAATATTTTAAATTACAATTACCTATTCAGATTCTTCTCTACCACTGGAAATAATTCTATAAGATAATATTGTGCTAAGTATTTGTAAACATAATTATTTGTCATGTTACACAAACCTCCATTTCGTCCGTCTATTCTGGAACCATGTCTTTACTTGTGCGTCTGTCATCTTCAAAGACTTGGCTAAACTCGACCGTTCTGCCGATGCCAGGTACTTTTGCCGGGAAAATCTCTTCTCCAATTCCATGACTTGTTGTCTTGTGAATGCTGTGCGAGGCTTCTTCCTCTTGGGCGGGGTTCGATTCTGATACGGGTGGCCCACTCGCCTAACGACTTGAGGTGGAAAAAAAGGGTAAATAAAATTATCAACAAGAACTACATTTAAAATATTTAAAAATATTTATAAAAACAATGTTATTACTGTCTATGCAATATCCACAATGACGTTGGTTATTTGGTCAAGTGCAGGGTAAATTAATTATGGGAAAAAATATTCTACGAGACAAGCATTTTTCCAAAGTCAATACGTGTACAGATGTCAATTAGATTAGTGCACGTTAGTGGAACTAATTGACGAAGGCATTTTGAACTGTCATATTTTAAAAGTGAAAATATTAACAATTATTGTTACCGCGATTAGTTATAGAAATAATAGCAAAAGTACAATAAATAAATATTATGCAATGTTTAATTTAAAACAGATACGTGATCTAACCTGTACGATCTATTTTGAACGAATGCACCCGTTTACTTGTTTCATTGTACAAATAATTATTCAATTACAAATGATCTAAAAAGATTACGTTCGGGTTGTATTAATTGTATATCGCTGAGAGAGTAGTTAAATTCACGTTATAAATAAGAATTAGTTTAGCTTACTAATGACATGCAGTGTCTATGAATATTCAAAATAATCATTAATGCATTAAAAAATAGAACCTGTACGATATGCTGGTGGTATGCTGAGGATTTGAATAACAACGGTAAAATACACGGACTTGCATTATACATTAATTGGCTTACTACTGATGTCGTCACTACTGTTACTGTGGATGCTGCTGCTACTTCTTTTCCCCCTGCTACTACTCCTACACCTACTACTACTACTACTACTACTACTACTGCCGCTGCTACTACTACTACTACTACTACTACTGCTTCTACTACTACGACTACAACAACAACTACTACTACAACAGCAGCAACTACTGCTACTACTACTACTACTACAACAACTATTACTACTACTACTACTACAACAACAACTACTACTACTACTACTACTATTGATGCTGCTACTACTACGACTACTACTATTACAACAACTACTGCTACAACAACAACTACTACTACTACTATTGCTGCTGCTACTACTACGACTACTACTATTACAACAACAACAACTACTACTACTACAACAACTACTACTACTACTAAAACTATTTCTATTACTTTGCATAAATAGGTCCCATTGCTTTTATGATCAACATTTAAATGAACGGGAAGAAATGAACATTTAATAACTATATAGTGAACTTACTGCCGTGCCTGTCTCTTTGAAGTGTTGTCCACGGGCACATGTAATTATACACCTCCGGCCAAATTGGCCTGTTCGTAGACTGACCATAAATGTCCACCGGTTTGTCACTGACATAGTTCACGTTGTTGTAGGAATATACAATGTCCGAATTCGAGGCACGTTCACAATCGTCCGATTTATTTTCATGTATGTCACTTTTCAAACATTTAATGTCGTTGCCCAAAATTCTGTCCACGCTGAACGCAAGTTGTTTGGTGGTTCCACTCGATTCCATCCGCCTGATAGTTCCACAATTTACAGTTACCCGGTCGTGCGACTCTTCAGTCTTGGAGGTAGAAGATAAACACTCGGAATCTGATAAATCCGAATCATGCACCTCTGTATCCTTCGAATTATCAACTAACATGATTTCTGTAGGCTAAAGAACAAGACAATCTGGTAATGTGAAAAAAAAATTCCCCGTTGGTTTTTGTCCGGACTATTTCGCTAGCCTCCAATAGCTATTGAGTAGCCTCAGGCCTTGTCAGTCGTCCCGTCTCATGCACTCCGGCCCAGTCAAAGAGGTTCTCCCTGTGCAAGGCAATTGAACCGGGATATATTGTCCTAAACCAACGTTTAACTTCCAAATTTGCCTGATTGGTGCTATTAGCAGAGTTGAGGGATAGTCCGTGATTACAGTCCTGTATGCGGCCCCGCCTTTACATAATCAGGCACAATTGGGGTTGGCATGGGGTAGCATGTGTTTGCTTTTCAATTAAACGAATCGATAAGCGCATGCGACATCCTATTGTATTAGGGGGCCGTCTGACAAATTATCTATTGGAAAGTGCATTAAAAAGCTTTAAATTATTCGCCGATAATATTGAGCATTTGCATGTTTATGATAGACGTTTTCATATTAGCTAATTCATTTCGGTCACGATTTAATAATTTGGTGATTAAAAAAAATCATGTTGCTATTGAAACGTAGCCTTGATTAAACTGTGCATGTTTTACACTCAGTTCACAAATGTTACTCTATTATTTTAAAAAGTCTTTGTAGTTTGTCGTTTAAAACGTCGAACAATTGTTCAATCAATGCTAATCGAATTTCTTAGCTAGCTTCGAAGTGATTACACAACGATGCCGGACAGCTAAATAGCCATTCTTTTAATACGTATCACTTTCTGAATGATGGGCCGATTTTCGTCCCTGTCAACTTCCATCTCGTCAAACACCAATTACAATAACCGTGTGGAAAATATTACAATATTTGATTTGATAATAGCAAATAAAGTGGCAAACATTTTCAATGTATTCGTTAGTTTCAACATCATCTCCCCTGGTTAGGGTTATCGTTTGCCTCAACGGGACGACTGTGTAGAGAAACACAGACATTCATCTTGTTATCAGGAAACAGTTTGTTCAGTTATAAATCCCAGAGGAAAATGCTTTGTAAGGGATAACACTAAATAAATATATAATAGACTTTTAACATGACATTTTTAACGCTTTTAAAATGCACCCGGATGTAGCAGCTTTGAATGAGGCGAAACAAATGAAGTTTCCAACGACGCGTCATTAAAATACAGCTATAATTGAAAAAAAAGGGATGTGAACGTCGGTTAAAATACATCACGATTTAATGTATCAGTGATATACAAACAGTTTTAAGTTAAGAGAAAGGTACAATAACAGAACTGCTTGTTTAGATTAATCCTTGTTGCCTACTAGATGTTTAAAGACAGAATATCCCAGATGGTTGACCTATATAATGGACAAACGAATTTACGAATTACATTTGATTTGCCAACCCAAAAGTTGTTATTTACCGATGATGTACTTATTTCTCAACACTCGATAGTTTTTTAAAATGTTCATATTTTATATGAATAAAAGGAATGTAGCTATAAAGATCTTGATTTTGGAATATCTAACTGCTAGATTAAATTCCCCACAATCTTGATCGACGAAAGGTATTTTGGCGATACACAATAGATGAAAAGTATCACAATGAATTTAGTTGGTATTTATTATACAAATATAGTGCTACGCGCTGATTGAAATGATCGATACAATTTTCTCATAATTCCAGTACACACACATGTACTGTATCGTGATTTCTTCAACATATATTTAATACACATTACTGCATATTCTAAATAAAGTTAGGTTGTTCTTTAAGTGTGTGAATGTAATGTTTGTGTGGTCTTTGATTACCGTATATGAACAGGAAGCGACACTAATATACATGTATATGATAACATCCTGTTTGTCAATCACCTTTCATGATGCATGTCAATGTCCTGTGAAATGTCGTATTTGTATATGTATAATCATGAAAATAAATATTGCTTAAATCATATATTCATACTGTACAGTAGACTAATGACTAATAATAGAATAATTTAGGAAAACCTTTGAAACTTCTTCATCACGAATACTAGATATAACTGGGTATACACTACTTTGACATGTACATTCTATACAACTGACAAGATGTATATGAAGTATAACTTGGATTTAATTCAGGCCAGTGCCTTTCGTGAAACGTCGTGAAGATATCTAGGAATTTGTTGACACTGAGTAAAGTTGTTGTTCTATTAGTGTATAATACAAAATATATGTTCATATGGAATAGTGTGAAAAGTAACGGTTAAAGAAATAGTTTGGACATACATGTATCTAGTTTGATAACGTTGAATGTGTTTAGCAATCATTGAGAAAACCTGGATCTGTATTTGTGATATCGTGGAAACCACACGGAAAGATTGTCACTACCAATGGTATTCGTTTATTATGATATTGGATGACAATGAATTGATTGAAAATAACTGAACGATTTCAAGTGTATACTATGTTCTTGGGTAGACATCGAAATAGTATTTCAGTCAAAAGCACACTGATGTACGGTTTGAAATTGCATGTAATTATTTCCGGTTTCATATGACAATAATAACAAGTGTTGCAAAATATATACTTACCAGTGCAATAGAATGCATACAGACTGCCAGACTATTCGGATTGGATGGGAGATAATATAATACATCTGAACATACAAATTGAATAATGTGCATGTAATAAACTCATACAGATCGGGACACAGAACTTTAATGTGACCGAAGTCTACAATAAATTTTAACATCAAACTGAATAGTTAAAGGTTTTGAGAAAAAAGACGAGTGAAATGTAGTCGAAATTATTAGAGCAATAACCCATATTATTCATAAGGCAATATGTCTGGCTAAATTGACCGTTCTTGCCAACTATGTAAATGAGATTGGTCAATGTAGAGGAGCGTGGGTCAAGAGGGCAGCCCGTTGGAGCAGTCTTTCCCACCTTTCCTACAGCTTTAATTTCTTTTTACATTCATTGGATAGGTAGTTTTTAAACTCTGACACAAGAGTGGCGTATTCACAAGTCAATTGCGTCGACAAAACACTTTTTACGACTAGGCTATCAAAGTAGTAATTGATCTTGGAGCAATTAGTTGGGATTACGACCATTTCTGACTAAAAACAAGACAAATATATGTCGAAAAGTGTCTAATCGCAATTATCTGTAATAGCGCCGAATGGTAATAGATCATTACGTTCCCAGCCATGAGACCCGGTACTGGCCCCGTGGTTTAGGCGCGCGAATTTTGACAAACAGGTGTACAAGCGGCCTTCTTCCTCCGCCTATGGGTTTCTGACATTTCCATCTCCCGACGTCATCGGCATGATAGGCAGGTAAAACCCTCTTCTCGGAAGTGCTAGACAAAGGCACATAAATATTTCAGCGAGCTATTTTCGGTTAAATAGCCCCCGATGCGCACTTGGCGCCGTTATGACTCCGCTCGGAGCACGGGCAGCTACGACTCCTGATGGAGGCCTGTATTGAAGCACGGCGTAATCGCGCCCTCTGCGGGCCTCTTACTCAATTGATTTGAAGC
>JAULBP010095284.1:0-11570 GCA_032355345.1 Lepetodrilus pustulosus | reverse complement strand
ATGAATGTAGTTTACATTTATTACTCAAATATAGTGCTACGTGCTCATAAAAATCTGTGATTGTATGCCTTTAATATCACTGTAGGAATCTTTCACGCATTCGCTACGATTAGAAATCATAACTGCATGAAGCTAGTAGATTCTTGATACATACCTTATCCTCATACTGAAGATGGACAAAGTTCTGAGGCAGACAAAAGTATCCCAGTTTAGGAAACTTTACACATTTGTGTTACTGGATTTTCCTAACTAACCGAGACAGCCCTATGTCATGGCACCAACTGGTATTTGTCTCATTAGTGCAAGCTAAAACTGGGTTCTAATGCAGGGCTATTTGCTCATTAGCACAGGCTAAAACTGAGTGATAAATAGAGGAATTCAGGTAGTTACGAGGATTAACATGTTTGTGTAGTCCTTGCTGCCATCTCAACTGTGAGGCAATTTCCAGGCGATACCAAAGGCGGCCAATTCCCCAAATACCAAAGGAATGGATGCCAACTCAACTGGGGTCAATGGGTCGTGGTACAGTCACTAGAGGTACTGTATCACATTGCTGGCGGTTTTAACCCTCTTCCTGCTGGATTAGGCACAGACACAGCTCTTTTGGGCATCTCTGGTTGCCTCCAGCATGGAGAGGGTTAATGAAGCTCACCTATGTCTACCACATGTTGTAATACTGGCATATGGATTGTCCTGCGATATGGAATTGAATTAGTATTTCATATTGATTTTATTCAGTGTTCTAGTACTGTAGGCCCTACTATTAATTCTGGTCATCATATACAGTTTTGAGATTGAACAAATTGACTTGTTTTTAAATCTATCAGGCACAAAGAAAAAGTTATTTCAATATAATAATAAATTTTATTCTCTGCATTTCATATTTTTTCTTTTACCTACAAACTTTTTTTATACACAACTTCAGAATTCCGTTTCTCGACCACATAAACAATTCACAGCCATCCTAATATACATACAAGATGCAAAAGCACTAACAAACTATTTTCAAATCTTTAACGTAATAAACCTTTCCAGCAAAGCCAAACTCACAATATTTTTTTTTATTCCGATTACACTTGCATGAAAGTGAGGCTCCTCCATTTCACAGGAAGTGAACCTTACAAGACAAGATGGGGCGATGAGCAGGAGCAGCAGCACCGTATCTAACCATCTGGAGAGGGATGGCTTTCCAATATGGCTGCCATTATGATCAACTTCCTGTCGGATCTCAAACACAGGTCCCACTCCCTCATAAAGCTTTTATCCATCTCAACAATCAGTCTTTAACGTGTACGGGTCATTATATCTTCCAAACTTGTGTGTAGACTCAGATGCCGACTGGCACCGCCATGTTTTGCCAATTGGAAGCCATTAGTTCAAATTCCTTTAGCATATTTCATTGTCAAAAGCCGACAAGATATTTCCTTTTCATATTGTACAGTCGTAAGAAAAGAAGTTTCCTTCTTTTCGTGTATTCTTTCTCACACTTGAACTTTAAATTTCTGACCATTGTATTATTCTTTTAAATGCATTGTTTTGCAGTTTATTTTCTATTATATATCTATCAACAATAAAAACATACAATAAACTAATTAAAGTCCAAACTTAAGTTACTTTTCAAATAAATTAATGACAAATATAACATACATGTACACTATTAAATAATATAAAAAAAATACAGCATAGAAAAGCAAACGCTGACCAATAAAATATGTTCAATCCCAAACCTCCTAAAGTTCTTAAAAGCTTCACCATAGATGGATATCTTTCCCCACAGTAACCTATAATGAGTTCTAGAATGTATAACCAATCCGTCAGCCACAGTTGTTTTAGTATGCCATTGCTGCCAGTGCATGTACCATATGTCTGCTGTTTTAATGCACCTCTTTTTATTAATACCTTCTGGCTGTTAATGTGCTCCTGCAACCCACAACCAGACCCCAGCAACCCGTGACGACTGCCAATACCTCTCTACCATGGCCAAGGTGCACTTACTTCCTGGCAGAAATAATATACAAGTAAAGGTATTAAAGGTGGGATTCATACCATAACCATACTTTTTATAGATTGCCTTCCCAGAGGATTACGTTAGTTAATGTCTTTAAAGGGTAAAAAAAATTGAAAAGACGGGGATGAATGCAATAGTGAGTAATAGATTTCCGGTTTTAAACAAGTACCATATGCTATAATACTCAACATTTTAGGAAAATTTTGTTACTGATATAAATATGATATTTTATTATACCGACTTAATATTGCCATATACTTTAGATAACAATCTTCTTAGAAAACTGAATCCACAAGAATTCTCTTTGATAGATCACTACAACATTTTCTTTTAATATTCTTAACAAAAATGATTAAAAAAAAATAATCAATCACGCTACATATTCCATCTTCTTAATGACATTTCATCCAAGAATTTCAAACCTCTACAGGAATGAGACAGCAAAATTGATAATAAAAAGAAATTACTTTTTACAAGTATTGCTAGATGTCCAGTATTGTTCCGACACATACTATATCATTCCTCTTCATGCATCAGGTATTATTCATGATAGTCATGCATGAAATATCATTGTTGCCATAGACATGATATTTACACCCGACTGATTATAGTTCCAAAGGCCAGGCAGAAAGTTCTCGTAAACAGTGATCAAAATTAACACTAGTCCGCTAGCCCGGGCCATTTCTCCAATGCTGAAGGTATCCTAAGGACTAGTAGAAATTCATGTCTTTTATTATTTTTATCACTAATAGGACTAGTAAGTTTAAAAGTTAATTTCGATCCCTCAGTAAACAATCAAGAACCAAACCAAACAGAATGGGAGAGACAAAATATCGCCAATTTCACAAAATAACACTAACCAGATACATTCCAATATCATGGATGCTTTCACGAAAGAAAGCAAACACAAACTATATTCGTACTTTTCCAATCCGATCCTAAAAACAACATGACAGGTGGTTAGTCCAAAGATGGATTGCACATCAGAGATATATAATTTAGCCGAAGAATTCAAACACGGCAGTAGGAAGTAGGAGAATAACAAACAACAATTTCAGAAATGGCAGCGAAGATGGCACGTCCTTCGCACAAAGGTTTAGTAGGACCAGATGCCTTCAATCAAACAGTGAATTCAACTAGGATGTTTTCTGCTATAGGAACTTACAGGAAAAAAAATTATGAAGCATCTGTATTCCACCTAAAATACAATAGAAAATACTGTCCGTCTATCTGCTAACCAAGCTTTACCATCAATATGTTAGAAGAGTAATTTTGAAACGTATTAAGTTAAAATCGGCTTAGCAAATGTAAGCGAAAATTTGAAAGACAAACTGCTGTGCTACAGGTGAACTTAGGATACTCTTTGATTGTCTTGTCACTATATTCTCTCACTGAACCAAAGAGTTACTTCCTCGGCTGGTAATGGATGCAGCACCTGGGCAAGTCACTCCAACAGTAATTACCTCCCTTTTTAACTGCGGCCTGATGGGACTGATGTCACTCAAGATGTCAGATTATACTAACAGGGGAAGGAAATTTACCACGTGTAATTCAATTCTGTTTGATATTTCAAGATGATAGGGAACCAGTCTCCGATCTTATTTCTGTTTATATCCGTCTCCTCGAGAACGCTACACAGGTGTACACTTTCTCGGTTTGCGCTATAGCATTCACCAAGTAAAACAAACTTTAAAAGTACCACAAAAACTCGCACAATAAATTGACAAGTTCCAAATACTAGAGATGCGCTGGTATAATACCTAACAGCTTCACATCCGGGATGATAACAGTGTTATGGGCTACAGACGCGGGACATATGGAAGGAATCTAAGCTGCACCGCAACACCTGGGCGATATAAGAGGCCTCATATACATGTACTACTGTCCTCAAACTCATTCCATGTGTGCAGAGTACAGGACTTCTGTTGGGATTTAGACAGCAGGGTGAAGTTGGGGGCAGTGTGTAGGAATACAGTACTAGTACGACCTTTGACCGACATTCCTTCTTCAGTCTGCGAGAGATACATATCCGTCAATCTGTCAATCTTTTTGCATGTCAGTCTTTGAATCCTTCTTCAGTTTTTTCATTATTTATTGATGTTTTTCCATCCCTACTGTTATTTTTTATACTGTCTGCAAGTCAAAGAAGTACTGTTTCTATATTGGTCTCAGCAATTGCAAGTAATCTGTTGGTACAGCTGCAGATTTCTATACCAATTGTTCTCCAAGTCTGTATCTACTATCAGTCTGGCTGTCGGCAAATCTATACTCTCACATAACTGAGTATGTGTGTGTCTGTCCATCTTGTCAATCTATTATCTACATAGTTTTGAACAAAATAAACAATTTCTGACTGAATGTGTTACAAATTCAGGGGGGTCTATATAACAATACGCAAATTTAAACCAATTTTACTTTCCAGTGATGATCGGAAATGTTGCCTGCAGTAATTCCTGCTTATTATTACTATTTTGTTCTAACTGTCGAAACAACAATCAGGACACAGCAGGTCATTTTCTGGTCAGACATCTGGTGAGTTCATCATCAATGTTCTCCATAAACAGACAGGGGTGTCACTCTCTTCATCAACATTGTTGTAATAACCCGTGTTTGTTGATGTACTCCGTTCAAACACAAATTGTGGATGTCTGACATGACCAGGACGGTGGGGATGGGGGTGCGGGTGGGTGGTGGATATTACCTTGTATATCACCCCACTGCTTCACTGCGGCAAAACATAACCCACATAGCATGTACTACGTTCCTGTCAGAGATTCTGTTAACTTGGCCACCATTTTGGATTTAATGACAAATGGCCGGATTTGTTTAAACTTCCAGGGTGATTTCTTCTTGGGGAAGGACATGATCCAAGGATTTGTTTTTAGGGAAAGCAAGATTTTATGGCAACATGAAAAACTGGCATTCCTCAAGAAATTAGCATTTAGGGTTAACCACTGATATCTTAAAATAGCATCGACATCCATAAACAGCTGGTGACAATTTCTTTTCCAGAAATCTATGTCATGTCAATCACTAGTACTATGTGAAAACTGAACATTGGTGTCTTTTGTCAGTATATTTGTATTTACATAGTGTCAACAGGATAAAAAGGCAAATATAAATTCAAATCCAAAATAACATCTGCAACATCTACTCCTCTGTGTCCATTAAGTGTTATTTTTGTCAAGATCAGCTGGGAAAAGGTGGAGAAACATTATTCCATTTCCTTGAGATACCAACAACAACAAACGCTTGGCTCAGCATCTATGAACTAACTGCACACAACACAGGAAACTACTTTAGATCCTGAGAAACCACAAGTAAAGGATCCATCCCCGAGATTACGAAACATTTTGCGTATTATTTCATGATCAAGCTCGTTTTAAATGGAGATTTATGAAAAAACCTTGAGTTGAGCATGAGTACTCAAAAAACGTTTCGTTATCTCGGAGCCTAGTAGGAGAGAGTGATTATGGAGGTTAATGTCGCTGCGGCCATCTTTCACCCACTTGCTACGACGGAGCTGGTAGTAACCTCCATCAGGACTCACTGTGATCCACCAATTCCATTCCTTTAACAGTAACCATAGTTACAGTCCAAAATGGCCAACTCACCTTGTGCCAGGCGAATGGTCTTCTCTACAAAGGCCCCATCTACGGAGCATTGCTTAGCGACCGGCGTGAAGGTAATCACCCCATTATCGTTGTCAAGGTAACAATGTTCTGCTTCCACCCATGTCCCCTGTATCAAGATGTCTTGTGGAATGTCAGCATGGCGCGTGCCGATTCGCGTCCGACCTGAAAACATGTCACCCATTGAATTTGAAGACAGGGCATGGGTTTCTATAATAAGTTCTGTGTCGATAAGGACACTCAAATGTCAGTAAGTGTAACTGACATTGTAGCATTAGAAATGTGATGATATATACATGTACTGTGAACTCTAACACCTACCTTGAGCAACTTCATAGCCATTTTGTAGTCCCTCACAAAAATTAATGACAGCAAATTAAATTCTTGTTCTACAAGATTTATTAAAGCAGTATCTTCTGAGAACATAAAGATCATTGGCTCCATGACAATGTGCACAGCTTTGAAAATATTCCATTGAGGTTTTGGACCTCTGGTCACAGTTAAAAGTATGCCAATGATGCAGCTCCTGTGGCCTTCACACAAGGGAGATAACTGACCTTGATGCAATGGTAAGATGGTGACAGCGGTAGAGAGGCGGCCACTTCCCAGTGAGATGAGATGCGGCTCCTCAGTTTGAACTCTCACTGAACTCTCGCTCTCCGTAACCTCCACATCCTGGAAACGAAAACAAGGCTAGAACTATAGTGACCTTCACCTCTGACATGTATCACCAGAAAAAGAAGACATCTCGAGGTTCTCTATTGGGACTACATATTAATACACTACACAATTAGGAAAATAAGATTCAGATTCAAATTAGCTTATACATGTACAGTGCCCCCTCGATATAAGATGGTTCGATACATAGCAGATTCGGATACAAGGCAGGGTCAGACGTGGACCCCATTATTATTTTCGTTATTTCCCTGTAGTATCATATAAGGCAGGTTCTATAAGGTGGGGGGTATGTCATGGACCCCACCATCAGTGTTATATCGAGGGGACACTGTACTATGTCCAGATGGCAGGAAAACAGGTATAGGCTAATAGGGTCTATTCCCTGGACCTGGACCATGAACTGGACCCAGACTTGTGACCTATTCCCTGGATCTAGACATAATTCATGGCAATTTGATTGGCTCACGTGGCCAGGGTTAATATTATGGTTAGGAAAATATGTTATTCATATTTTGGATCACATGAGCCAACACAGGAATTGGGACCAGGTCTGGTGAATAGATCACAAGTCCGGGTCCTGGAGGTCCGGGGGAAGAGATCTTACCAGAAAAGAGGACATGAGATGGCGGCCATATTGGAAACATGATATTGCAGATTATAGGACCACCAGTACCTGAGCGCGTGTCTTGTTCACCGGGAAGGCAGTTCCATTGACGTGATTGCAGTTGGCATCGATGTCATTGTGGAGCTTGAGCTTACTGGACATGTTGGCGCTGTGGAAACAGGAATGTCTGAGTGTTTGCTGCTACATGGTCTTAGAGTTACCTCCCTTCCCTGCTGGACCTGCAACAGGACATACACACTGTTATTGTAAAGACTGGCCACAGCAGAATGTATTTTAGTAATTTATGAATGTAAAATTGAAAATACTCAAGGAAGAGCAATATGAAATAAGATAAGAATGCCCATAAGATAGCACGCACACATAAAACAACATTTAAGCATCCAAATAATCTGTAAATCTCATGTTGGTCATTGTGTAATCTTAAATCATGGCCGACAGCTAACCATTGTAACAGCAATAACGAAAATACACTACATCCTCTTTGTACCCTGTGATCAATGCCTGATAGTCATGCAACTGTATCAAAACTGGGTAAAATTATGCCACACACCGGGTAAAACTATGCCACACTAGGTAAAACTGCCACACACTAGGTAAAACTGTGCCACACACTGGGTAAAACTATGCCACACACTGGGTAAAACTGTGCCACACACTGGGTAAAACTGTGCCACACACTGGGTAAAACTATGCCACACACCAGGTAAAACTGTGACACACACGGGTAAAACTGTGCCACACACCAGGTAAAACTATGCCACACACAGGGTAAAACTGTGTCACACACTGGGTAAAACTGCCACACAACCGAGAAAAAAAATATGCCACACACCGTGTAAAACTGTTCCACACTGGGTAAAACTCTGCCACACACTAGGTAAAACTATGCCACACACCGGGTAAAACTGTGCCACACACCGGGTAAAACTATGCCACACACCGGGTAAAACTGTGCCACACTGGGTAAAACTGTGCCACACTGGGTAAAAGTGTGCCACACACATGGAAAGATCTGGGTACCACATGTATTCAAAAGACCCGTAGTTCCCCATCAATTAACGCTATTAACCAATGTCGAGACTAGCCTCAGAAATGCCGTAGTACGCAACACACAGATAGACAAATATTGTCCCTCTCCCAGCTAAATACCAATGACATACATCCAGCAAGTTTTCGCAACTCTTCAACTGGAGGAGATACACAAACACAAAGTAAAAAGGGACCGCTGATAAGCGAGACAGAGACGGCCTACATTCAAGGCAATATCACGTCAGTAGGCCAGCCGCAGCTAACACAGGAAACTTTTTTGGGACTTGGAAGTCAAGCAGTATGGACTCAATATATACTGCAGGTTGAAGTTTAGGGTATTAATCAACATGATCAAGATAGCTGGTAACTTAAGCTGTAGGGAGATAGATACGACCATAGGAGCGGTTACTGCATGGCCGCCATCACAGAACGATCGCTGCACAATAGCAGTTATTAAGAATTGCTGATATTGCAGCGAACGAAATTAACACTTCTAAACCGCTAATCCGGCCCATTTCTCCCAATGCTAAAGGTATCCTAGGGACTAGAAAAAATTCATGTCTTTTGTTACTTGTATCACTATTCGGACTAGTAAGTTTTAAAGTTAATTTTGATCCCTGTATTGTCGTATTATCTTCAGGTAACCAAGGTAACATTCCGTTTAATATTGAAACTCATCTGATAAAGTTCTAGGTAACTTGGTAACAGTGTTTTAACATAAAAAAGAATGTCCAATGATTACATAAATTAGATATATAGGTTACAAACATGGTTATATAGATTAATAAAGTGTGTAAATCTGTTCAATACACTGAAAGCTTCCTTCTATTTTAATATTGAAATTATTCTATTTTACTTTATTATCATTGCATCAATTCCTGATGTCAGAAATAAGAGGAAAATAATACAATGAATAAAAATTCATGAAACTCAAAATTTATGAAAAGAAATCTGAAAATTCCTTGAGACGGCCCCTTTGCCACACATGACACACACGACTTATTCCCACAATGCAATCTTATCAGTGTGCACATGGAAGATATCCAAAACATAAACACCGCCAGGACTTATGTAAGACAGCCTGGGGTCTTCAATAGAGGTAGCGGCGTTCAAAGGTTCCGATCCCACCGGCTATGTGATACGACCAGGTAATCCCCTCCCAGGTTAGCTAACACACCAGCAGTGTATTAATGCCTGGTATTACAGACGTCTAGACGGACAGCCAGTCAAGTGGGGCACCTATGTCTGAGGTATACCCACCGATATACATGGTACAGTACCCCAGATGGACTGCGAGCTCTACAGCAGAGGACGTCAAGCTTGTACAAATTGCACAGCAGTACGGATTACAAGGGAATTAAATGTGCAAAGCTTTCTATGTGTTGAACACAGAGGGACGTAATGTCGCTGCATTCTGAAGCTGATTGAGCTCGTATAGCAAGTGTGTGTGTCTTGTATGTGAAGGACGTGTACTAGATACAAATGTAAACCAACAGCAGTCAAAGTAGTAGACGTAATAGCTCTGTAGGAGCAGAAACAGTAGCAGCAGTAGCAAGAAAATCCCAGAAATCTGATAACATGGTTAATATGATAATAATGATAACAATAACGATAATACTAATAATAATAATAATACTAAAAATAAAAATAATAATCACATCAACGATCAAGGTCAGACATTGCTGCCCAATCTTTATCTGCATATGATTTGATTCTCCACGGCAGAATGTATATGTGGCCCCCAGACGGAATTAAAACTCAAACCTTTACATTTCTTATGTAGTCAGACACTCTACCATCTGTGCTATCCCACCCCAGTAACAGAAACAACAGCAACAGCTGTAGCACCAACACTAGTAACACTAGTAAGGCAACAGCAAAAGTAGTATCAACAGTAGTAGCATCAATAACAGCAAACGTTCAGTAGTTGTTGGTCACAATACCAATAAAATAGTTCAATGGTCTTCTTCACATTCACAGCACTTATCCAAAACGTACACAAACACAAATACAAATCAGCAACAGGTACGAGCACCAGATGCATCAATATCCAAAAGATAAGTTAACAACCATTAACCGAAGTATTCAGAGCTTGCAACTACAGTCTGCTTGCATTACCAGAGAACTGTTAAACATGCAGCGTTTACTCTGTCTCATCCCGAGTTTACCTGGAGCAAGCACCAGGACTGAGTCAGTGTACATACAGCCAGTTATACAGCCCGTAATCCATGCTAGTCCGCTGTATTATCAGCTGCTTAAAGTAGATCTGTTTAGTATCAACAGCAATTAACGGCAATGAACTTGCCTACTGCAGCCGACTATAAGGTTACACCAGGGATGGAGCTCCATGTGGGATGCCTGGCTGAGCTCGTTATCTTCTTCGTTAGTGGCCCTGGAGGACTAATTAGTGTGTTGATAAGGCGGGGTGTAGATGGCCTAACCTGACTTCCATAACAATGGAGGATTGTCTTTATGGTGAGTTTAGTAAATGACTTCAGATAGCATAGACACGTTTTTGTTTCTTTTGGAGAAGTTAACGGTTCACGAGATTAATTGTTTTCAAACAAGGAGAACAATAGAGATATCATATTGTAACATTAACAATATATTAATTGTTGAAAGAAAAGACCCAAACTTTTTTTTTCAGAGCTAATTGTTAAAAGAAAAGATGGGTTAAATGTTTGACATTATTTGAATAATGGCCAATGTAATTTATCAGTTATTCCATATTACCTGATAAATCAGACCAAACTGTTGCCTTGACAGGAATGATGAATTTCTGAAGCAAACTTTACAAGCTGACATGGACATGGTCCGTCCATTTACATGTATTGCTACACTTTCTGAGTGAGTTACCAATTTATCTTTTACCCATATGTGTCCAAAGTCTCTACCGAAGTGCCTACACCAGAACCAATAATATTATTATTAATAATAATGACAGTAATAATAATAATACTAATACTAATAATAACAATAATAATAATAATAATAATGCATAATTATACCGCTGCATCTATTCCATGTCACACACATGCTCATGGCGCTACATAAGTATGAAGAAGGAGAATTCAGGGGAGTTAGATATAAGTGAAAGAGGAAAAGATACATAATACATCAGTGCCAATAACCATACATCAACACCTATCGCCATACATCAACACCGACCACACATTCCAATTAGCGTTTGACAAACACAGCCACGGTCACTGACGTCTACCAGAACAATACGACTTATCAATTTTGTCCCCATACATCCTCGAAATAACACCACGCCTAGTTGCTCCAGGTTTATCTTTGCCTTTATTTCACCACTACCTGGTGTTCCACTATCACATCAAGAGAAGTAGTTTACATGCCTTGCCGAAATCTATTATTCCATTAGCAGAGAGAGAAAAAAAAAAGGATTAACACTTCTCTTCTTTTTTTGTTGTAGTGATCGACCATAGATGGTCAGATAGATAAGACATTATGTAATTGTGCATAAATCAACTAGGTGGGAAACTTCAATGATTTAACACACAATTTGTCGTGTTTGTAAAGATTTGATGGTTACAGAGATAGAAACTAACTTAAACAAGTAATCGCCCGAATAGTG
>JAULBP010095273.1:0-11573 GCA_032355345.1 Lepetodrilus pustulosus | reverse complement strand
GGCATGACCACCCTGCAATGTTATAACTTTACAGAGTGATTGTCGTCAAACGTTTTGCTTTTTGCATGATCTAAAGATCTATTTTATGTGATAAATATATATATAGTTTACTGTAGTCTAGCAATGTTTGCGTATGTAAGGGGAGGTAAGTGAGTGAAATGGGGAATTTCTCGTCATTAATGTAAATAAATTGGTCACTGAAAGTTTAAATCCTTGATGACATAACAGTTTTTTAACTGCAACATTAACAACAACAAAATCTGAGTTCAAACAACCAAAACAATGTTTGATATGAATGTTCACGGTAACATATAATAAAATAATAATTAAAAAAATAATTGAATATTCAGCGTTACATATTCAGATTGGTCAGCATGTCTATGGCATTATTAAATTGCCAATTAACTGTTTCAAAACAACAGAGAGGATTAAATGTCTTGGTGTTCATTTGTATCAGCATTTTTAGATCAATTTCCTCAAATGACTAATACATGACAGTACTATTATTGCTAGAGGCTCTAACATTCAACAATAATCCTTAAGTTGTTTTGCTAAATATACACACGCCGTTGAAAAAATATGTGACTGAGCTAAAACAAAACATCCACCATGATAAATTGACAGCTGTCATTATAATATACTCAAGTTAGCCCTATCTCTGTTGGAAGCTACTGGAGATGCCATGTAACATAGCGATTGGGAAAAAATAAATTAAAATCGAGTTTTAAAATGTTACACAACTTACAATGAAAAGAAAAAACTGTTTTCCAATCATAATATAACAAATAATATCACAAATGCTGACAAATAAAATATAAAAATCGCATACATCATTGCACAGTTAGGCTATAAATAGTATAAAGAGTGCGCAAACTGATTGTAAACTCCATTGGGAGTATACAGCCTACATAGCACACGACCCAGATGCTTACTACTTATTTGCATTTAATAGCCCTAAATTGTGTGACTGACATTATACTCAGCAAAATAAGTTGAGGGCCAGTAGATTCTTTGTGGAAGCTTTCTACCAACTCTAGGAACTCTCAATCAGGAGCCATTCTTCTTGGAGTACCTGGAGAATGTAATGTTCAGAAATTCTTTGTTGTTAAAATTATATCGGGCTAAATTAATGTCCTAAATGGCTACTGGTCACGAAGTAATTTTGTTGAGTATATAGTTTGTAAGTAATTGACAACACTAATTCACACACTAACACCTCTAGGATGTTTAGTTGACAGGCTTGGAACACACTGGGAGCACAGGTGGTTTAACACCTAGAACACATGGTTAACATTCCATTGAGTAGTCTAGAACATCTGTGGTTAACATCCATCACAAACACCTAAAACATGGTTAAAGATCTTCAAATATGACTGTGTGCCTAACATCCCTACAACATGTGTTTAACACCACTAGAACATGTGTAGGGTTAACATAACACATCTAATTGACATTCATAAAATATGAGTAGTTAAATCATGATATGACCAGAAAGTCACTAGACCAGTAGGTCTTGGTATGATTCAAGCAAGCAAGCCAATATTTCTATTATTGCACTGAAATTGTAAAATTTCAAAGATTTCCATTGTATGTGTAGGTTTTACTGTAACATATTGTGCATATGAAATAACAGGAATTGTGTAGCAAATTGTCCATTTCAAAATGGCAGCCATTATTACAGCATTTTCTATATTGTCCACTCTACCATCACCGTATGATACACTAGCATGTGATAGATGCAGGTCACCAGTGTCAGGACGTGACAGGACAGACTACAGGTCATTCAGGTCTCTCTTCATGTGACACTGTAGGATCCCGTGACAGACAGGGCTAAATACTGATGTTCATCTTTGGAGACGTTTCCTTGGAACATCATAATGGCATCACATCTTGACATGACATCACGCCTTGACATGACATCATGCCTTGACATGACATCATGCCTTGACATGACATCATGCCTTGACATGACATCACACCTTGACATGACATTAGTGATAAAATATCCCATCACACCATGACATCACATCTTGAAATGTAATCACATATTGACATATCAGACCTTGACCTGACCTCATGTTGTGACATGACGTCACATCAGACAAGTTCCCATTCTCCCTCGCCCTCCTCATTGCCGATGGATGACGACCTCCGTGCGACGGCATCATTGGAAAACTGTCGTCTCCGCAGATACTTGGTGTGACATTGCAGCAGATGACCTTCACGGCTGATTGCCCAGAGGTCGTCATTGGGGGATGCTAAAACAAGGAATTTAGTGTGAAAAGAAACAAATGTAAATGTCAACGGGAAGGAAAAGATGTGCTACAATGAGTGATGAAGTAAAACATGATAACGATATACATGTTACAAAACATGTTCGCCATGTTGCTAATACTAACATGTTAGCTCATTACCTAAAAGATAGCTGAAAAATTATTATCATTTAAAAAACAGTTTTCAAGTTTCAGGGTTTTAAGAACAAACTTCCATCCATTCACCTTACTAAATAAACTCTTTCTTGAAAATATAAGAAACATAGCAAAATTATTAATATAAATTAGCACAGATTTAAGATGCAGAACAGCATCTCAGGAAAGCCTCTACTGTAGTCAGCCCTAAATCAGGTCTTACGCCATGCTCTTACTACAGCAGGAAATTACTAAGATTTACGCCCAGACTACTGGTACGACCCTGTCAACCCTTTCATGAAACGCATGTCTTGTCTCAGTATTTGTGTCAACACTGTCACCTTCTCATTAATCAACACGTTTGACAGAGGCAATCTTTCTAATGTTTTTTTTGGCACGTAAGGACTTTGGACATGGAACATGGACAGCAATGGCTCTAAACCTACCAGACAGGTGGGCAAACACCCCCGGAACTTTCTTCCAGTAGTTTCCGCAGACATTGTCACGCGTGATTCCGTATCTGTACATGACCTCGCCATCGGGGTTGAGAGCCCAGACCCCGGACTTTGTCACTACCAGTTCCGAAATAGGCGATCCTGAAACAGTCATCCAGGGTATCCTTTCACAAAGCTCTTTTATCTTAGCAGTGTTTTAGCTATTGGCAAAGAGAGCGCTACCAGTCTCTTAGTAAATAAGAGAGCTTCATGAAAGGATAGCCAGCTTGGCAAAGAACTAGAGAACAGAAAACGGAATGGGAGAACAGAACCAGAGAACAGAACCAGAGAACAGAACCAGATAACCAGAGAACAGAACCAGAGAACAGAACCAGAGAACAGAACATCTTGCAAACAGTATTACAGTAAATAAAAGTTTGGTGTTCCAATGAAATACGAGCCTATCATAACTGCAGAGCTTTCTTTAGCTGATCATAGAACAGCACAACATAGATAGTTACAGCCACTGAGAGAAACAGCATCAAGCCTTTGTGTTGCCATGGTAACCACCTACCTGGGACGTGTACCCACTCTCGGCCAATCGGCATCCGGTCAGTGATGCCCTGCCGCACGTAACTCAGTCGTCGATTGTCCACCGCCCAAACCTACAGTTTTCAACAAATCTCTAACTATTCGTGAAAATTGAAATGTTTTAAGAGATAAATTATTCAAATTAATTTAATTATGTAAAACCAATGTAGTAAAATTTGACATATTAACAATCAATAAACCAATAATTTTACCAATCGATATAACATTATTCATAATGGATTTATTAGTATCTATAGATCAACGTCGCCCTCCACAACACACACACTCCAGTAGACACACACGCACTCATACACACACACACACTCCAGTAGACACACACGCACTCATACACACACACACACACACTCCAGTAGACACACACGCACTCATACACACACATGCACCCAACCACATACCTGCACACACACACACACACACACACGCATGTACAGAGAAGCACACACACAGATAAACTGGAAAAATAAACAAAAACACACAAACACACACGAACACACATGCATGCGCACGCACACACACACACTTACCATCCACTCGAGGGCGCCAGTGACGACGCTGGTGAAGGAGATCTCGGAGAACGAGTCGATGGGCAGCCACGCGGGACTGAGGACCTGGTCTGACGGCGCCTTGGCTCCGATCCTCTGATACACCAGCCCCTCGCAGTCCACCGCCCACACGAACTGGCTGTTACAGCTCACGTGGATCAGCTGTGCCTCACCTGTAACCACCCACACACACAGAGTTTCGCTAGTGTCACGTTGTTTGCATTGCAGAGCATGGTCATGCATGTGCAGAACTGTTATTAGGCTAAAACATTTCCTGGACAAACAACTTCGCAATGGTAAATGCGTATTTCTAACACTACCGATCCAATTACCAGAGTAATGATGTAATGCTACGAGCAGAGCAGTATAGTAATCGATGGATTACACACGATCATACAGACTCAAAATTCATGCATACCCAATTGTGATAGATCCAGCTCCACCCACGATGCCCCTTGCGGGCAGTACGGCCCCATCCCAGCCCTCACCCACACCTTGCAGTCGAGATCCAGCCCCCAGGCCGCGATGGGTCCGACGTGCAGACAGGAGAACAAGGGGGAAGGGGAGACAAGCGTGGCCTTCCTGGTGTTCGCAGGGAACACGTACAGCTCACCATTGGGCTGCTGTGCCCACACCAGGCCTGTAGAGGTTAACAAGGTTACATTGGCAATCACGGAATGAACAAGTTTTTATTTTGTTGGTACGAACCAGTGTTTGAAAATCCCGCTGAAAACTTACTGGATGGAATAGTGATACAAAGAACAAATGTTTACAAAAAACATGAATTTCTACTGGCCCTTAAGATACCTTTAGCATTGAGAGAATAGTGCATGAAGTAAATAACCTTCCTTCTTATTATTATTATTATTATTATTATTATTATTATCATGATTATTTTACCACAATGTATCTGCAGGATTTTGTGCACGAAAATTATTATTGACAAATTGTTACTGATTGGCTATCAAGGCTGGAAGATTTTCTCTTGATCTATGTGAGAATTCAAGCTCAAGAATTTGCATGTAAAATTTAAAACCTTTAAATGCTAGTAAAGTGCCTACAACACACAGAAAAATGGCCACCTTGTGGTAGAGCAGTAAATTCTAAAAGTTGAGACAAGATCATCTTCTTACTGAGACAAGCCTGTTTTCTTACCCCACTCGAGGTCTGATGTGTTTGCCGAGATAGTTTTCCATACGTTACTGGGCGCCATGCCGTGAGGGTTGGCATCTTGCCAGCTGTAGCCTGGAACAAAACACAGAATATAAAACCTTGTACACATATCTAAAACGTATATTATTTTCCTTTTTCTTTTTCTATAATCTAATGATAAATGGTCATGCTGAGGGCATGAAAACATGCTGAATTTTGGGAAATGTATTTTTACTTTCTTGGTGAGTGAGAGTTTGCAGACTTTGCTAGATGGGAGTTCCATACCTTGCCAAGTGAGAGTTACCTACCTTGCCACGCGAGAGTTACCTACCTTGGAAGCTGCCCCGGCAGACGTGAATGACGTTCTTGTACTCCAGACACACCCAGACTCCCTGAGGGCCGGCGCTGATCAGACCGCCGCGACTCGTGCTCAGCAGGTACGACAACTTCTGAGGGTCAAACTTGCTGGCCAGAGACTTGAGGACGTCCAGGGCAGAGTGGTCCTGAACAAAGTACTCGCTGATCGGGACCTAGCGGGATACAAGACAGGACGGATTGCAGGAGCACCATAAAGAGGATCAGCATGGATTGTGCTTCTGGTTAATAACTGAGTAATATGATGGCAATGTTTGAAAGCATCGTTCCATCATCATAGGAACATGTACTAATAAATAAATCTACTGTCAATTCCGACAATCTGATTGGTCCATGTCACCCCAAAACATTGTGTTTATACTTTGATGAACGAAAATTGCCCAGGCCACAAAACAATATCTACTTCAGAATATTATTGTGCTGCACTTGGAAGTCAATAAAAACGTTTCTGTAATTTCAGACTAGTGATTTCTACTGATTTGTTATGTAATTTATTCATAATGATTGACAGGATTTATCGGTATTATCAAGAAGAAAGAATCCATCGCTGGAAGATCACCTGCCACCATCTTCCATCTCCACACGGCATCGCCATGGTAACACCGCAACAGAACCAAATCCGACCAACAACATCAACTGCCCAGCCTGTTTCCTGGTCGCCAATGGAGACGGAAGCAAACAAAATCTCCATGGTGTTTCTGAAAACCAAAAAAAGAATCACCAACATTAAATAAAATCCATAGCATAGATGATAGTTGATCTGATTTGGTCGATTCAAAGTTATTAATAACTACATGTATCTCCATGCTTGATTAATCACTGCTTTATGATTTCTACAGGGCAGCAATTTCATGAATATTTTGCATCCTCCGAGACCATTGCCATTTCGTAAGTGGTCATGATAGTTATCTATACGAGCCCACTTACGATAGGGTTGTATGATCTTGTAGTGATTATGAGAGTTTCATTGACATTTTTGTTATTTTATGTCACTGAAGGATAGTTTCATAAAAGGGAATGCATGTCCAAAGTCACTCAACCTTTTCTCAGTAAGATTTCATGCTCAATAAAATTTCTTGTTCATAAATACCAATACAGAATGTGAGCTGAGCATGGAATCGTACTCAGAAAGGTTCCATGTCCTCAGGGCCAGGGTTCTCCTGTAGAACATTGCACAAATTCTTAACATTTCTCAGACAACCATGAAATCAGCCTTAGCAATTGTGCTATCTGTTGGTCTGGTAGGATGAATGTGTACCATCAAGTTATGCCATTTCATACAGGCAAGTTCAAGATTAGAAAACTGTTTTTAGTACAAGCTCAACTCAAGGTTTTGTTCACAAATAAACATATAATTTATAAAACTTTAGCTTGAGCATGAAATCTTTTCAAAATGTTTCACAATCAGCGTCAGACCGGGCTTCAGGTAAAAACATGGCCGCTCACCCCCACTCTCTCCACTCGGTGCCGGACGGCGATCTGGCGGTGACACCCGCCCTGTACACCAGCTTATGGTTCTCAGTGATCGCCCACACCACCCCGCCGCGACACACCACCTGTTTCAGTCGAACGGCACTGGCGACCAGCTCTGACTTAAAACATGGCCGCTCAGCAGACAGGTTCCTCTGCATCATTACTTCTCCGCTCGTCTTGATGTACCTGGTGAGAATGAAAACACAAAGTGAGCGAGGTGCGTGTTGGGAATCATACTCAAAATTACATATTCAAAATTACCAATGCAATTCAGAACACATGCAAAATTGGAAATTGGAGATTTTTTGTTTGTCATTCAATAAAGAATAAAGTATTTACAGAGATAATCTACAAAATAGGGGTGGGGGGGCATGTCAAACTATAGGCGTGGACTATAGTATGACCTTTTCATGAACTGTGCCTATTTTGCAAACCAAATCAGCTAAAACTAACCACAGATTTCAATGTAAATTTACTTTGGATCATCAGAATGCAATAATTACCAAGCACATGTGTCGTCCACAGCGATGTAGTCGACATCCTTCACAGACTCCACCCACTTCATCCCTTCAGGTCGCTTAGCCGACAGCTTCGTCCCGGTAAACACGGTGTTCTTGTGGAGCCGCCAGACGATGGCCCCGTTGCTGGACACGCAAATCTGCCGAGCGCGACCCGAGGATTTCTTCCAGACAAGACCCTGCACCGCGTTCAGGCTGCTGTAGTGGATGTTGTCACTCTTGTCTGTGAACCAGAAGTGCCGCTCCGACACAACCAGACTGTAGACGTTCGCCGGGGTCATGACCTCCGACCAGCTGTTGGCCAGCTTCAGGAGGGTCCCAGCTGCGACTCTGTCATCTGAAGCAGGGGTGGCTACGGTAGTCAATGAAGCAGGGGTGGCTACGGTAGTCGATGGAGCTGCTTCATGAGGCTGTCCTACAGGCTGGTCGGATTCCACATCTGGAGACGAGAATCCGATTCCAGTTGGACTTAATGCTGCGTTGGAATCCAATGATGTTTGGGACATGTACTTCTTGTAGAAGTCCTCCGTATCCGACGGCGACGAGATGCCGCTAAGATTCTTACTCGGTTCCGGGGAGAGTGGACTTTGTGGTAGGTGGGCCGGAACGTTCGGTGCTTCTTCTTCTCTTCTGAGCATATAGAGATCCGCTTCTGAGGAGATACTTGGCATGATGTCCATTGAACCTTGGCCAGCGGACAATTCCTGAGCCATCTGCAGTAGTCTCTGACTGACTTTGTCGGAGTTGTCCAAAACAGGCAAAGATGACTCGTCCACTTTGTAAAGATAGGGGACACTCTTAGGGTCAAATTGTTTCTCTTCGTTAGAAGGAATGGAACCAGAGGCTTCTGCGTCTGTAGTTACGTTCATTTTGTTTTTGTCTGCAGCTGTGTTAATGTTTTTATCATCTGTGTGTGTTTCGCTACCGTCAGCAGTAGCATCAGTAGCACCATGTTTGTTTATGATGTCCATCGTGTCTTTCAGAATGTCGTCAGCGACCTTAAGGATATGCGTGGGAGTAGCCTCCCTTGAAACTGATACGTCATTACTGTCCACTACATTTTGACCGCTGTCCGAATTCTGGCTAATTTCATCGTCATCCTTTAATTTCTGCCTCTCTGAAAAGAAAATAACTTGTAATATGGCCACTTTGAAAATCATCTAGATCATATAGGGATGTTAAGTGAGCAAAGAAATGCAAATGAATTTGAATGCTTACCTGTTTTGTGCTTCTTCTTTTTATGTTTTTTCTTGTGTTGAAAGACGATATCTCCTACTGGCGCTCCAGTGACGCTGACTCGCTCCGAGATCTCGGCATAATGCATGTCAGTTTTAGCCACCTCTCGAGCAATAGCAGGTGATGGCATAACAGTGCACCCAGCAGCATCTACAATAATTGTCTCCCCTGACTTTGTAGAAGTTGTCACTCCTGATATTGCAGATGTTGCAGCCACCGATATTGTAGAAGTTGTTTCACCTGAAACTGCAAAAGTTATCTCCCTTGCTGGGCCTCCCTCTGGTGACATGGGAGAACCAGCCACACCTTCGAACACTTGCAAAGCAGTCAATTCGGGGGAGTTAATTCTAACAACTGGGGGCAAATCAGGGGAGGTAATCACTGTTATTGTCTCACTGTTGTCATCGTCATCGATAAGCTGTTTAACAGAAATCTCTTGTTGTAGGTCAGACCCTTTAGAAGATTTCTGGTCGGATTTAAAGTCAAGGAATTTTAATTTTCCGAAAATATTTTTCTTGAAAAAAGCACTAGGCGAGGAATGCTTGCTATCCTTTTCCTCCTTCCTGTCATGTGCAGAGGCAGAGGTCACGTGATCGTCACGCAATGGTGATGCTAATGAACGATATGGCGATGATTGTGGAATGGACGCAAGAACTGAAATAACGAATAGATATAGTTTTGCAACAATTAAACTCACATGGCATCTAAAAGCATGAAAATAATAATTTCCATTTAATACTTTCAAGTTATGGATTAAGATTTTTTTTTATATTTATGCAAATGTCTGATATATTAATTCCATAAAATATATACAATTCTTATCTGTCTATATTTTTTACATTTTAATGTGAAATTAAATAATGTAATATTGTACAATATGTATAATTTTTTCATGAACGAAGGAGTTTCAAATTATTGTTTGAACATGTTGAAATTTCCATTTTCCCAATAACTGGCAACACAACTTATCAGTTTAGTAGGGCTTGTAAACTGATGCAGATTTCAGTATATTTCACGCTGATATTTTGGTAGTAAAACCATCCTGCATCGACTTTCCTAACAACTTTCAAACACTGTCAAAAGAAATACTCACTGGTTTTCACAACTGGGACTTCTGCCTTTCCTGCCAGTCGGACGAGACTGGCTTCAACGTTGTGCCGCAACACAAATACTTCGTCGTCAAACACGGCGACGTCTACGATAAAGCCCAGTCTATCCGTGTGAGCGATTACTTTGTTGGCGTCCGGGTCCAGGACAAACAGCCCCTGTGGCGACCACGTCAGCAAGAGATTCTCTCGGTAAATGTGAACCTTCCCAAACTGTGGCTCCTGTAGCATCATGCCCTTCTCCGGTTTGAGGAGCGGGATCTCGTGATTGGAGGCGCCCAGGACGTCCTTGAACATGTGTGTCCTCATGACGACCCCTGTGACATCCGACCTCCATATTCGGCAGCCAGGGCGCGCCGCAAACACCTCTGCATCGCTCGTCTTGCACATGCCAGGGATGAAGCAGGCTCCGAATCCCCCGAGTCTGGAACACGTAGCAATGTGTCGGTCAGGTGATGGACTGAAGCATGGACTGATGGCGAGACTGATGGACAGGAATGAGTCTGTCACCAAACAGACAGACAGACAGATAGGTAGGAGGACTGACAGAGATACTGATGGCTAGGTATATGTTTGTGCCAAGTTAGTCAGACAAACAGAAATATAGTCAGATAAACAAAAAGACGGACTAGGACAGACAGACAGACAGACAGACAGACAGACAGACAGACAGACTGGCAGACAGACAGATAGACAGACAGACAGACAGACAGAAAATTCTTGGACATATTCAAATATGATTCAATATTTCTCTTTACTCACATTTTCCTATCCTGTTGGCCAATTTGAGCGATGCGATCGCGGTTATCCAGGCGACAGACCATAGAGCGTAGTTTAGTTGAGACAAGAAGAGCTTTATGATCATAGTGGAGTTGAACAATCTCAGACTGGGACTCAATCAAGAGGACAGTAGACTTGCACTGCCCCTATGACAACAGACAACAATCATGTGTGATATTGCCACCAATTTCTCAAAAAGTAAACTCAGACATAAAGGCATAATATCACAGATATTCACGGTTGTTTGGTACTAGTTCTTACCCACAACAGCAAAGTACATTTACTTGACATACATAAAATGATGTTTGTACTTCAAAAAAAATGTTCTACCACTGTATGGTAGACAACATTCCATTCCAACTCCATGACATAGGTCTTGCATAAAACTGATGGTAAACAACCTGAATATGGTCGTATTTGTTTTTGCTTTATTAGCAATGCAAGGGGACATAACTCAAAGTGGAATGACTAAAACATAAAACGACACACTTACGTTCGTTCAGTTCGTTCAGGTGATGCATCAAAGACAAGATAATTAATGCTTCATAACCTGAATTCATAAGTTAAACATAAGTAGTCTCAGATTGAAATTTGTTTGACCATTATCCAGGTCAACCATCTGTGATAGTAAGCCTTTAAAAATCAATTTGTAAATTAGACCATTTGGTGTACTAACATATGAGTTACAATGTTTTCAAGGCATGCTTGCATACGTACCATTTCAAAGTCTATCTCTGTGGAAACAACCATTCCTCTCTTGTCTCCAGAAAATAGTCGCATTCCATTGGTGCTCCATTCCAAGGTCGTCAGATATGTCAGGTGTACGTCATTCACGAGGAACTTCTGAAGCTAAAATCACCACTCATTGAGGACATCTATACCCACATCATTGAGGACATCTATACCCACATCATTGAGGACATCTATACCCACATCA
>JAULBP010095262.1:0-11578 GCA_032355345.1 Lepetodrilus pustulosus | reverse complement strand
ATAAGCAGTAGTGTATGTGCATAATCCAACAGGGAGACGGTTAATACAATACATACATGTATATTGTTAGTCGTTATCATATTTGCTTATACGGAAACAGCAAGCACGCATGGTTCGTTGTTTTCGTGTACGATGCAAGGCGAATCAAGACTTTCTAGAAGCATTATGTATTAAAAGTAGGATCTCAAGTATTTGAAGATGATCTGAGGCCGCTTAATCCGAAAATATCTTCCCACGCTGGCATTTGAGTCTTTCACCTTCTAATTGGCATGACACATCCATGGCGTTCTTGCACGAAAAAGCATAATTCTAAGGTAACCATATATCCATTGACTATGTAACGTGTACATACAATACGTACTTGGGATATAGGGGCCGACGTATGGTGTCAGAGCAAGTCTCCTGAGGGTCGGCGGCTTTACCAAGGCCTCCACAACAGTAAGTGGGTGCATCATCTTCGTGGATATCCCGGTCATGGCTATGGTTGTATTGGGCGTCATTAGGAACCAGTCAGCCTGAGAACAGCATCAACAACATAATCATCAACTCTCATATAACTACGTTACCCAATTTTCGGTACATCAATTTCAAGAGACGCAGTTTCAACGTGGCAATTGCATGTACTTACAGATGGACCATCGAATTTTGCCTCGGCGACCAAGTGGATAATCCCTGGCGTCTGTTTGACCGGAGGACTGAATGTCGTCTGCCAGCTGTGAGCAGACGTGAACGTAGATAATCCGTTAATGACCTTGAACTTGAACCATTCCTGTATCTCATTCTGAAATACATACAGTAGTCAATGTTCCGAGGAAAACGCTACGTGGAGTCATCCTCGTCAGTAATTAATTACAAGAGCCGATTAGTAAACCTATGGGAATAAACATAAATTAACTAGATGCGACGATGAAATCCAGGAGTCACTACCAGTAGCTGTATATTACGCATTCAGATAGTTCACTACACAACATAATATGTTCTCTGTTAAGAGTCTCCACACAGAGACATCCTGGTATCCACTGTCCACTGACGTAACTCACCGGGACGTAGTTCCAGGTGAGGTGGTAATGGTTGAGAGAGTTGATCTGTCTGAAGACAGGGTTATCCTGCATGTCGTATATGGCCTCGGCCTCCACACGGGCGACAGATCTTTCTAGTCCCGGATCAGTCATCATGGGGTCCAGTTGTTGGCTCTCCCACAGCAGCTGCTCGAAACTCTTGGTGGCATAACCCTACAATAAACAGACACGCATATTACCAAAGAAAATATGCAAACACTGTACTGCATGCGTCCAATCACTTTGTGGTCTAGTTTGAATGTAAAAGCAATTTAAAAACGAAATTGTGGTTCACATTGTCTAATACTACGCTTACTAGTATATATATATTAGAGGTAATACAATAAATTAAAAAAATCCCAATAAATTAAATTTTATAACAATAAAATAAATAAAACTTTGTTTTGTATATTAAGGAAATAAAAAGTTGTTCTACCTTCATGATAACTGTCCTATGTGTAGCTCCGATGGGACCAAAACTGACATTAGCAAAGATAGTCATCGACAGAGGCAGATAGGTGGCATCCATCTTAATGAAAGGATTATTGGCGAAGGAGGCATCCTTCGGCTTAATAGGTTCGCTGTATACTCTAGGAACCTGGTATTTGGGTGCACCAGGGTAGGTCGGAAGCTTCTTCCAACTTGGCAGTGGAACGTTTGCTGGTTGGTGATGATCAATGTCTACCATCTCTACGCTTCCGATCTTCAGAACCTTGGTAAGTTGTCCCTGTATGTCGTCCAAGTCCATGATGATGGCCACTGGGTTGTCCAGCTTGGTCTGAGTTGCTGTAACAAGGACCCTGATCTTCTTGAGAAGTTCCTGTTGCCTGCCGATGACCTTGGCAAACAGTGACGCCATTGGCCCCAGGTTCACTCCCCACAGCTGGACCCAGTCAATCTTCGACTGCAGACCACGGCAAGTCTCCAATGTGACCGTCAGCCATGGCACGATGTTATTTGTTTCCGCTAGAGACGTCCATTGCTGCACCTCCTTCTTCACTTCCTTCTGCTTTGCGGCTGTGACGCTCAGGATAATCTTCAAGAGATCGTTTGACATGGGCATGCTCGTGACGTCGGTATGAGACGCAGAGTTCCAGATCTTCTCGAAGGTCTTCGTGACAACGACTTCAAGATTTTCAATTTGTATGAGGATCTTCTCGCATTCTCGGATTACCTCAATGCTTCTTGAGACCTGTGCATTGAATACTACGCTACTTGTGATGAAAACCTTCAGATCTTTAACAATTGACCTCGAGTAGAAAACAACCATGAGAGTCTTCTCATATATGTGGATGTTAGGATCAACATTTGTCCACACGATTTCATCAATAACAGAAGACATGCCCTTGAGAATGTTCTTGGTGGATGTCATAATATTATCTGCAACTACGAAGACCTGTTCTGGGCCCTCGAGATTGTTAGTGTACGGTGTAAGGTACATTCCAAGACTGATGACTCTGCTCATCTCAGCTCCTAGAGCAGCCTGGAATCGCTGCAGCTTCTTCAGCGTCGTCAAGTCTCGCTCGGTAGTTATCGGGGCAATCGTCGTCAGCTCGTAGTGATACTTAACAAACATTGCACTGGACATGGCAAACGCTGAGGTCTGAGATCTTAGTGCTCGGAGGACATGCACCAGGCTGTCCTTGTTCGACAAAGACGGAACCTCGACCCGGTCTCTGAGAAGCTCCAGAGATCTCAATATCAGGGAATGTTGAATCGCCAGCTTTGAGAACACAGGGACGATAGTCAGATCGATGTTCTTGGTTTCCCTCGTTGCGGTGTAGATAGCTGGTAGTAGTTCTTTCACCATTCCAATAGCATCAATCACAATTTGCATAGATGGGAACTTGTGCCTCTTCTGAGCCATCATGATATGCTTGATGGTGTTCATTTGGATTGTGCTCATCTTAGCAATATTTGGCCAGATCTTCTTCAGGGCTGGATCCAGTGTGTCCGGCGCGGGGGGCAGGATTCCCAGGACGTCGGAGTATCGGAGGATTTGTTCATGGAGACTACTGAGAAGGAAGTTGGCCTTGGCGAAAAGTGTTTCGGCGTGAGGTACAATTGCTATCTTAGCAGTTCTAAAAAGAACTTTAGTAACAGTTATTAGCATGCCGCAGTGTTCATCAAGAAGGTACTCGACGACACGTGTGTAGAGAACAGACGTTGATGTCATATCTCTCAATTCCTGCATTTTCTCCACCAAAGACAGTTGGATTTTCTCAATGTCTACAATTGTCGTGACAAGACTGTCGACGTGATTGATGAGGAAGATGGGATCAAGGGATCTATGCCAGACAGTTTCTACCCAGTTGTTTAGAAGAATGAGTCTTCTCCAGATTGGGAGCAAAGTCTTCACTTCGGTGCTGTTTGACCTGGCAAACAGTTGCAGTGCCAAGGTACGCAGGATATCGTTTGCTTTTAGGGAACCCGTGAGCTGTTGTACGCTCCTCTTCAGCAGGGTGATGACAGTGTTGTTGATGCGCGAGAGAACTGGACGGTGTTCCACTGACTGAGCCAGGAACTGAAGATCACGCTTTACTTCCATCTGGTAGCTAGGGCTCATCAGCATGATAGGGTTGATCACTCGGTTTGGGTACTGGACCATGGCGTGTGCGACCATCTGGGGGAAGACATTGAAACATATTCAGTACTGTGTTCCTACTATATCAGCGTTTAATATGCTATTTAATTGCCAATAAAGTGTAACATGAAGCTTAAACACAAGATCATTCAATGGACAAGCCATGTCCGAATAAACAAAACATGATCAATTAGAAAGTAATAAGCCAATAAATTTAAGTAATGGCATAAGTTATTGAAGGCCACTTACCTCCCAAGGATGTGGATAAGACGGCAGTGGGGTCTGAGCCACCCGGAAGACAACCTGATGCATTTCCTGATTATTGACCGACTGCCACAAAGCTTCTATCTGAAGTTTGCGTTTTACGACTGGCGAGCTGGCGTCAACAGTTGCGACCATTCCCCACTTGTGTCCAACCGGGCTCAGACGTAGACTGTCGCCCAGCTTCGCCTGCAGTTTGGACTTGAGGTCTGTGAACGTGATGTCCTTCGACATGAGGTCCGGGAAGTCCTCCAGAGAGGATCCAGTCTCGACCACTTCCGGTTCAGTGATGTCCTCGTCCGCACAGGCAACCACGCAGAGCGTCAGGCGTCCAATGATGCAGTCACAGCTAGGGCTAGCGCCATAGGAAGAACTACTGGCTGATTTTATAGGACTTCCGGTAGTAAACTGGGCCTGCGCCACAATAGCCTCAGGTGGACTGGGTCCAGGCTTTATAAACAACTGTACAACGGTTCGTCCGTTTAGTGGATACAGAGGGACAATGGGATTTCCGTATTGTGATGCCCTCTTGATACGGCAGACCATGTTCAGGCCCAGGGTATCGTTACCATACTCATATATACTCTATAACAGAAAAGAAATCATCATTATTATATCGGTTGAAAACGAAATGATAACATTTTGAATAAACTGTAGTTGGTATTCAAGCTCAATAAAATCACAACACATTGTTTGAATTTACCTCAACGATCCTTCCTCCCTCTGCAATATCCAGTACTCTCTCATTCTCTTTAGCATTGAGTGTTTGGAATGTCAACGGGAACGATTCAATCTCTACAAGAGGTTCATTCTGAAAGAAAAATACATTAATTATCGCAATATTGTTGCTATGAAAGCGGAAAAAAACTAAACAAATGAAAGTAACTTTCAATACTACTGTTAACGAGGACATAGTCACGAACAGCATGTTTTTCCTTCTATATTGCTGATCACTATTTAAAGGAAGGAAATGACTGGATCATGACTTAATGTGTTACTTACCTGGACAGGGGGCACAATGGCCGCCATGAACGTCATTTTGCGCAGGTTGACAGTGAAATTTCCAACCAGAGGCGAGGCGACCTTTGTTCGGAGAGTGAAACCAGCTCCCACCAATTTCTTGAAGGGAAGGACAGCAACATATCCGTTGACTTCAGTCACAGCGCTGAAGGCAGGAATTGCAAGTTAATAAACATGTTCGCGCGCACACACACACACACACACACACACATACACACACACACACACACACACACACACACACACACACACACACACATTCGTAAATATTTATAGTAGCAGTATTGCACTAGTAGAGTCATTATTTACTTCCGTTGCATAAATCAAACAAACACCCTATGATTGCTACACATGTTTTCTTAACCTTTACCATTTAATACAATCCAGTAATGTTTGGACTTCCAACGTTTACCAGTCGTCATAGAACAATACATTATGCCAAAATGACGGGAACGTGATTACTAGCAATTCGACATCCTAACCAATTCTGCATCATCTGAATTAGAGCAAACTCGTTGACCAAGCAACGTTGGTAAGGCTTACGTATACGCCCACCAAGTGCAGACAAGACTATATCATCAAACCAAGGGGTGGGTGGGTTTGGGGACTCACCTGGGGTAAAGCTGATAGCTAGCAACGGCTTCAAATGGTGCAGATTGTCGTCTGCTTGAAAACAGCGATGGGCTGACCTTGACCTGAGTGGCACCCTTGACCATGACGTTGGCGGTGGCTGTCAGTTTGGCTGTGACGGGGATGCCAGATTCGGTGGGGACAACCATGGCAACGTCGCCGAGATACAGCGGCTGGTGGAAGTCTACTGGGATTGATATTCCAGCCGCATTTTCGTTATATGAGATAGACAGTTTTCCTGGAGATGAAACAAACATATTGAGGTTCACCATTCCGTATTGTTTTGCAATACACCTTTTCAGGTCCTTTCAGACAGCGATGCATTTCAGACAAAGATAACAGGATTACTAGAATGAGTGAATGGAGAATAGGTTTGATGCATATATATATATATATATATATATATATATAATAGGTTGAGGAACTAAAACAGATGGACACACAACTGTCGCGTCAAAGATAATGGCATCCTTTATAATGTTACTGGGCAGTCTTGGATCCATCTCATTAACCGTCAATGTTACTATGTGACTACCTGCTGTTGCTAGTCTGTGAAGAGCTTCATCCAACGTGAAATACCTCATCTCGTAGTCGAACAGTTTAATTGACAGGATTCCCATAGGAACGGGCATCGAGCGGGGTGTGATCTTCAACTGAAATGTATAACACACAGCGGCTTTAAGTATGAATTCGCTATAAAAAAATAGTTCCGTACACATCATCTATAACCTGAAACACGGGCATCCTATAACACATCGTGTTGTAAGACATATGTTTCATGTTACACGTTAACGTAAAAAAGCAACAGTATTGAAGCATGGGGCTCACTTTCTGCACGATTTCCTCGATATTTGCATGTGTGTCCACACTTCTTCTCATTCGTGGCGAGAACACGTCAAGTATAGACTTCCGGTTTGTGAATATGCCATCAGGTCCGATCAGTTTGTCCATGGCGCTGCGCAGCTCTTCAGTATACACGCTGACCTGTTGAATAGGTGAACATTATGAAATGATACCAAGTTACACAGATTCTATAAATAATAATCATTGAAATGTATACCTATTAGATTATGCGATAAGTACACTAGTGAAACAACGAAGCATTTGGATAATTCTTAGTATAATTCCATACAACCTTAACATTGATGAAGGCTTCTACAGAAGCGGAAACATATCCCTTCACTTAAATATACGCTGCATCATCCCGTGTAATAGTCAACAGGTGAGTTTATTCCTGCTCACATCTAGCAGTTGGACATTCGCGCCGAACATGTAGGTCCTCAAAAAAGTCTGGGCAAAAGTCGGGATCAGGGAACTGTTGGAACCGAAGTAGGAAATTCCTGCGCCGATACCTCCGCGGACACCGTCTGGAAAATAGGTCACGATCACTGTAATTTACTGAATGTGACGCGTTTACTTCCAAACCATAATTTCACCGCTCACAAAATGGTATGTCCTACGTCAACAACAACGGTTGAGATGAAATTACAAAATGTTTAATACCATTATTACAAAATGTTCAATACCATCATCACGTTTTCTGAAATCTTTTAATATATGTTGCAGCTAATAATTCCTGTCGATAAAACCTCACATTTGCCATGAATTTCGAAATTCTCCCATAGTTTGATGGCAGAATATTGCGGGCCTGGCTTGATTGTTGGAGTGTACTGCAGTGCTCGCCCAAGCTCCTTAGCTCTGTGCGTAAAGGATAAAGAAAACAACTACGTACAGATACGCGTTACAGTTTCTCATATTTGAACACTACGGAAGAACATGCTTAGGCAAATTCAGAAAACGAATAATTGAACTATAAAAGGTGCTGAATAAAATGACGGCGTCTTCCATTACGTCATGAAACATTCCCAAGTTACATTAAAACATACATCATACATAATACCCAACCATGTTCCCTGAATCCGATTACAAAATAAAACGAATAAGTGCTATTGAAAGTCTAAATGCCGACGAACCCTAACAACGTGAAATAATGCATGTGTTGAAAACACAGTGTATGACTGAATGAATGAATGAAATATGCCTTTATAAATAGTAAATGCTTGTTTTAAGCATCTGGAGCCGTATTCTCGAAACTTCTTAACTTACGAACTTCTTATTGAGAAAAGATCTCTTCATAAATTAACCTGTATTCTCGAAACTTCGTAAGTCCTAAGAAGTTCGTAAGTATATGTAACTGGTTTTCTTCTTAAGTTAATTTGTGAAGCGATCCTTTTTCACTAACAAGTTCGCAACTTCAGAGGTTTCGAGAATACGGCTCCTGGTGTGTGGCTTGCTAGAGCGAATCAATCGTACTGTGCTGCACTAAGCTACATCATATCCTGGTAGCGCATTCAGACCATTTATTTACTCACAGGCCTTGGTAGCACGGGTGTGTCGTGTTGGAGAAGGTCTCCAGCGTGCTGTAGATGAAGGAGGACACTTGCAGATCAGGTTCCCGGGCCACGTGACGAGCGAACATCTCCAGAGTCTGGCGAGTGGGCGTGGCCTCCAGAATGGCGCGGAAAGCCGCGAGACGAACCACGGCGGAGTCTGTAGTCCTCAGGAACACCGGGATCAGGCTCTCGGAAACCTGGAACAGCAACACCAGCATGGAACCAAACCCACACAACCTAATGCTTCAAGAAGAACACACGTATTGTACTGTCACTGTTAACCTTCCATACGTTTCCTGTACAGTGCGAAGTTCCTGTACCCTTACTCTTATATCAACATATATATGCTGCACTTATGCGTTCCACGTAAGCTTAACCGTACGACAAGAGTAGTTAATTCACTAATAAATATACAATGTTAAGACTCTTGTCATTCTTTGGTGGTCTATGACAACGATTGGACATTAAGATTGTCATAGAGTTACGTTGTTTCGTATAAAGGTTTCCAGGACCAGATTTCAACGCCCTCAGCTATAACCGATTGGAATACCAACAGGAACTTGTAGCATAGACAGAAGGAATGTAGCCAATTCGTTTATAAAATCATATAATATGCATATTCAATATTACAACAGAAAGTTAATTAGTTCTTGTTACAGACTGGTTTCTGTCTTGACAGATACTCACCATCACTGGCGCCCATTTGGCGATACGCATCAGCGCACTGACAGCGGAGAACCTGACAAACTCGGGCTGCTCGAGATCATGGATGAACGCCAGACACACAGGGATGAGTTCCGGAAGTTCAGCATTCTCAGCTGTCTTCAGCGCCATGATCTTCACATCAGTTCCCGCTTTGCTCAGTTGAGCTCTGATGATCTGCAATGAAGTTAAATTACGGTCCATTATCAGTGATTTTATGTTACGTTGTCTTTTCCGCTTTCACGAACATTTAACTAATATACGGCTTGTCAGTTTACGACAGGAGGGCATCTGTAAACCCCTAGTGCTGAATGAATGTTTAAATGCAATAATAATAGTTTTTTTTAAATTTGGGCTTGGAGTCACTTTCAAGATTATTTTACTAATGTCACAACTTTCCAGTTTAGGGTAGGAGGAAAACCGCAACATCTATAACGCTGACTGTTGCAGTAATCCTGCGAACATCGGCTTGTACTGCCAGACGAATAATGATACATTACATTCTCGTGTGCTCTGACGGCGAATTCCAATGTTTCTACATGTGTTGTTGTTTATGAGTAGAAGGCTGGATGGAGTACTTGTGATTAGTATGCGGGGGACTAAGAGAACTGTATTACCATGGTACAGACAAAACCATTCTGTTATTATTACGCCCTTAGAATATAGCCGATGGCATAGCTACCAATGAAGACTCTTACCGAAACAATCCTGATACGGACATCTGTGTACAGCTTAGCCACAGTCTGGTACTTGTTGAGCAGGTACGTCCTGAGGATGACGAGTTCCCGTCTGGTTACCTGGTCCTGCTCGTGCTGCATGATGGCCGTCATGACGGACACGAACCTGTTCAGATCGCGGAGCTCGTGTTTCTCCGCTCGGATCATCTTGTTGGTGACGGCGCCGATGCCGAGCCAGAGAGCTCGGACGAGCTGTGGGTCCTCGCCGTCAACCAGCGCCATGGCAATGGTCTGTAGGATAACATTGTCTTGAATGACCATTAGGTGAAGAAGGCATGATCAACATTATGTACGCACAAGACTATTATAGGTGCGCATGACGATTCCCAACGGCATCAACCCTCTATGAAACTATGTATTACTAATATAATTATTGCTTATAATATTAACTGCTTTTGGAAACATCACTGAAAACCAAATTTGCTAGAAAGAAACCTGCACATTCTCATATTGTAGCACTATGATCATGCCTTAGAGCGTGGGATTAGCCCAGTATAAATGTTCAAATTATTATTATTATAAATACTAATTCTTGTCAATGAAGTCCTATATATATTGTCATCGAGTTGGATACCAATATATGCAGTATGGACGAAGCTTGACCAATTAACAAGTAAAACAATATACAGATAAATTACTATGTTTTCAGAAACCAAATGTGGATAGTATCTAGTAACCAAACACTGTGTCCAAATACCTCTGTAATCGTGGTAATACTTACAATGAGCTTGTCAAGGAAGGTGCTGTTTGGTTGGTTGACCAATGACATCATGTTGATAAGTCCGGCACATTCTACAGGAGGGATTGTCTTGGCGGCACACGTGTCCAGGATGATACAGCCACTCATGTAGGTCCCTGTGGCAGCCATGGCGTGCCAAACAACCTTCCTGGAACCGGATGTCCGTCATTTGTATACAGAAATGCATGCGCAATAGCATTCTAGCATTTATATCCACATTCTCCAATAGATGTTATACATTATTAATTATAACCAATAATATATATCAATATCTTAACGGTGTAATATACAATTTTCCCTTTTAAGAATGGTCGCAGGGACGGTAGGCATCACTTAATTAATTAAGTCTCGTTGGCAAGTCTCATCTTATTGACGGCCATTAATTAATTAAGTAATTAATTAAATTTGTGTCAAGCAAAGTTCAGACTTGATAATGTCAATGACATGATGTCAAGTTTCAAAATAACTTTTTGAAAATGAGTATGCAATAAAAGGCAAATTGGGAAAATATTAAGCTACTAGCCTACCAGCCACCATACAGTACTTGTATTATACAAAATATAATTCACCTCATGGCGACGTCCTCGTCGGTTTCTGTAGTCTGGGGAATGGCGTAGTCGTTCCAGATCTCTGCAAGGACGGTCTCGTTGGCAAGTCTCATCTTATTGACGGCCATTACCGGAAACCGGGCTCCTACCTTCAGCACTTCCGGTCCAATAATGCTCTGCGCCGCAGTTCTTAGTACATTCACGATCTGAGTATGAAAGCCAAATGGCCGCATATTTTAACGACTATATCAATAGGCTCATCAATCTCTGAATAAATACTATAAAGATTCATTGAAGTAAAATGCTAAGAATGGTCAATAATTGATAATGCATTTTTAGATATACCTCAGATTTCTCCGTGAATCGCAGCTCATCTGTGCTTATGGGCATGCGCAGTTCGTTGGCAAATGGGAACTGACTGTCTATCATATCTTCTGGGATGAAGGAAATAATGTACCTCTCCACCATATTCTTCGTGGCCATTTTGGTCATAATGGACGTTTCTTTGAGGTCATTGGCATCCACGAAGTAGAGTGTCTGACTATAAAACAACACACAGAGACGTATACATTCGAAACTGTATTTCGGTCGTACTTCTCAGAATCTCGACATCTAACTATGACAATCAGTGTTTTGGATTATCAAGAGATTCAATCGTGTGATTAAAATAAATGAGTGAAATCGGGAGCGTAATCTGCAATGTAATATTGCATTGTAATATACTGGGTCAATGTTTACCAAACATATACTCTCTCTCCCTCTCTCACACACAAACACACACACGCATACACACGTATACCCATACACACACACACACACACACACACCCTCTCTCTCTCACCCACACACACACACACACGCGCGCTGATGTCATTCCCTGAAACACGCCCGGTGAGTTACTACATA
>JAULBP010095251.1:0-11585 GCA_032355345.1 Lepetodrilus pustulosus | reverse complement strand
CATGATTATATGTATGTCAAGTGAATGTACTTTGTAGTTGTAGCTAAGAACTAGTAAAAAACGGCCATACATATCTGTAATACTGTAGTATTCCTTTAATATTTTGTGTTCTAATGAATCCAATGTTACATTATGTCTGGCAATTCCTTGTGCTTTGATATTTCAAATTATCGGTATTGCCATACGATACCGTATTATATCGGGTCTTATCAAAGATATTGGTAATGTATCTATCTTACCGTAACGTATCTTACAAATAAGACAAGCAGCGTCATTGTGGGTCTTTTAACTATTTAATACACCTTCAACTATGCACAGTCTGCTCATATATAAGCTCGTCTCAACTATCAAGCTATGTTTAACAGTCGACTTTGACAAATAAAATGTGATGGTGTGTCTGAGTCTCATACGATGGTGGAAATACTTGTAAATACATGTAACTAACCGCATAATGTAACACATGCACACGTATTCCACAAATACTAATATCCGGCGAATTGGTATATATAGAAAGACGACTCCAAACAGCCCCGGGTAATATAGTATTAGTATAAGCTAGTCTATCGCGTGATTCACTTCCCAACAAGGTGGACCAATTCAATGATTTAGCAGCTGGAAGGTAGATAACAGGCTGTTGCATCAGTTGAGTATCTTCACTGTATTGAACTAATACTCCAACCAGCCATCTCATAGGCTAGACTATGTTGACAACTCTTATTACGACAGACGTTCAACTAGAATCAATATAATGCCATATAGATATACAGACAATCGGAGGAAATTTCGGAATTAAAAGTCCTTACGATTAGGGTCTATATATTGTTTGTATATAAGCTTATCTAAAGGCGAATACATATTTACTGATTTCATGTAATCTTGATGTTCTTTTGAACGGCGACATGGAGGCAACCTCATGTGTGCCAATGGCAATGTTAATTTGTAATGCTATCGCCACTAGGTGTATAACGATAAGTCGATAAGTCCTCCTATTGCCGATAGTATGATGGAATATCGATAGTTTCGATAGTTGTTTTCTCTATATTACTCCGCTTCTTTTCTGATACTCCAACTTATCCTGATCGTAACAGACACATATTCTAACATGCAATGGAAACATCGTTATTGCTAATGACGTCAATTGCAGCTTTATATAGAGGGGTAGATATCTAATTTCTGAATAGGATACTGTATGTATACCATATCTACCTAAATAATCTTAATTCATTAACAGATTATAGTTACTTGTATGTCTAACATTAATATGGCATACTCAAGTACTATCGTGATACTATCGCGATATGTTTATCAAATTGCGATGACATCGTGATAGTGATTCTGACTATCGCAATACTATCATGATACTAGTAGTTAATTTACCTGTGATAGCTACTCCCACCAGCTATAGTGTATTCTAATTAAACATTCTTGTAAGCTATTAATAGACACATGGAAGCTTGCATATGTACATGATATAGTAACAACATTAAAGTAGCAATTTCCTTTTGCATTCTGGCGTATTAAATTTCAACGGAAAGTAAAAGCAGAAATACTATTAACCAATACAACAAAAAGTTGTCTTCCATGCCTATCGATTCGATCCAGTATTATATCAATGCTTCCTATACCATCTATATATGTTTAACATTAAACGTGCTCCTCGAATTCTTTGGAGAAGGAAGAATATTCGTTGAATCATATTTCATAGTTTACAGGATTAGGGTTTAGGGTTATATGAATACTACAGGATGAAAATTCTATTAATATAGCCACCAGGGAAGCTGATATTCGCTAGCACGAGATTTCTCTAGATATCCCTGCTGACGACAATATATTTGTAAATGGATACGGTCAGGGGAGGACTGGAGCTTATCCGTGATCATAAAATGATATATTTTCTTCAGTGGCTTCACCCAGGGCGAAATGGCATCCCATAACATTAATACGCCCACCTAATCACCTTATCATAATAGAAATGTATTCTTAGATGGTTTATAAGTTCAAAAACACGAAGCATGCTAATAGATCTATGTCATCTGACCGAGAATTATGTTTTTCAAATTCGTAACTTTTCCTGACTCTTGCCAAATATTGGGAATCCGTAACGTTAGTCTAAGTTAGAGGTCAATGTTTAAACGAAATAACAAACTCTGCTCATAATATTAGTAAAATTACTCATTGCATATGCTGTAATATTTAAATAATACGTCATAAATAAATGATTAAATTTATCTCTGACGTCACAGATTTGTGCATACCCGCGAGATTTGCCAAATGAGAAAAACAAATGGCGTCGCGAGCATGAAATGTGGTAAGTCCCAAATACATGTGATAATGTAATGAGTCGTTTTTCACACCAGTGTGAGGTGAAAAAAATATTTTACGATCAGGGATATAAGCTCTAATCCTCACCTTATGGTCAGCAGGGATGGATAGAGGAATCTCGAGCTAGTATCTCTATCTGTCGTACCGGTATATTGATAACAATAACAAAGTGATTATATTAAATACAATAATGATGTTGTTTTCTATAAGATTGTTGTGCATACTCTTGGAGACAACCTGTCATTTATTTATACGACAGATAAATGTATGGGTATCGAGACATGAATTCGTGGAGACCTCGACAATCTAAACTACGTTTTGCTGTTGACGAACACCTGTGTATGAATGCATGATACACATAGTGATATACATCTATTGCAATAGTAATTACTCGAGCTTATGTAACCTGATATTCACGTGAACTAATTGGTAAGGAGGAATGGTAATCCGTTGAAGTATATAATATAATGTTGTACAATGTACATAATACAGTACATTTGGTTCGTCCATCCCAGTCAGTTATCCCCTCTAGGAGATATCTTGCAAAACAGATGACAAATCATATCCTTATCCACAACATGAAATGTAATATTTCAGAATGTTTCGGGCAGAAAAATCCTCATTCTAAGCTTTATGAGGAATATGGATGGCTGTAATTGTGCGCAATGTATTAGGGACGGCATGGCAAATTTTAGGAATGAACTACGAGCAAGTATGAAGGTTGCTCTCATACCTAGCTGTGAAAATTACGAGCAAGTATGACGATTGCTTGCTCTCATAACTAGCTGTGAGAACTGCGAGCAAGTATGAAGGTTGCTCTCATACCTAGCTGTGATAATTACGAGCAAGTATGAAGGTTAATCATATAACTGTGAGAACAAACTATGACGTAGGAATGAGACACTAATGTGAGGATACAATAACAAATCGTTTTAACTACGATCACATATATTTAGAAAGTTTCAAAGAAAGTTTTTGTGTTAGCACGTTGTTGAAAATATCATCGTTTGTAACAAGGGACGAAACCGCCTAGGTACGAGCTATCCTATTATATTGCTCTCGTTCCTATGTGACTTGATATCTCGTTCCTGGGACTTAATACATTCGTTCCATCTGGACATCTAATTAACAGGTAGCATTGTAAAGCTTCTTTCATAGCTTTCGTTTATGAACACCAACATAATTGCATCCAAATATTACTTACCGTATATCCAGGAATAATCTGTTAGCTTTTTCGTCGGTTATAAGTGTAATCCATAGTGTATAGGTGCAGGTCCATGTTTAAGTGGATACCTAGCTGAAATAAACAAGGTATGAAATCAATATCGTGCGCGTACATGTATCTATTGCAACATCTGTCAACCACAGGGACGATTCCCAAACGCTAGTTAAGCACAGCCGGTGAAGTGCGGATTATTGTCCTATTTCAATCATTTGGACATGAAATTCATTGATTCTATCATTTCATAACACTGATGTGAATAGAGATACATCGCTTGTACTGACATCGTATGCATGGATGAAGTAAATATAATCCATAGCCTATAGTTGTTTTGAGATTTGCTTTCAATAATACCTAAACTGTATGAATGCAATACGATTGGCGTGATTGGCAAAAGGGAATTTGCAAAGGATAAATAGTATATTCGTCAATAAAAAGAGAGGGAGAAAGAGAACGAAAGAAAGAGAGAGAGAGAGAGGGAGAGAGAGGAGAGAGAGAGAGAGAGAGAAATATGAGATTGTGAGAGATGGAGAGAGAGGAGAGAGAGAGAGAAAAAGAGAGAGATAGAGATAGAGAGAGGGAGAATGAGAGAGAGAGAGAGAGAGAGAGAGGAGAGAGAGAGAAAGAAAGAAAGAGAGAGCGAGAGAGAGAGAGAGAGAGAGAGAGAGAGAGAGAGAGAGAGAGAGAGAGAGAGAGAGAGAGAGGGGGGGTAATGCCATCTCTTACAGAAAAACCCAATCTAGGTGACCATTCAACTGTTATAATAATTCCCATTATTGTTTATCCACTAGGGTTAATGAAACTGCATTGTAAGGTTGAGAATGTGACAAGAAAATTGAAAAAATAAATTGCCGATGTCGCAAACCCATAGGATGCCCATGGGCATGACCCCGGATGGAACCACTGACACGTCTATATGGAATGGTTATAAGAATTATAAAACTGTATCAATTTAACTCCGCTAGGACCACACACACTACCACCACAGTAATATTAACTCTCAATATGACGCATTGCCAGGCATACACGTGGAAATAGGAAAATATTGTCCTCCTAATATAAAATGCATTCAGTTACATCCCATTCTTAATAAATCACATTATAAATCAACCAACTTTTTAATGTCAAACTTCAGGAACATGCCAGATTAACAAAATAAAGACAATAATTTATTTATGTCAATGTTACGAATGTATTGTATTGTATTATCACATGCTACAGGGATGAGTGTTAAAGCAAGCGTGAAGTGGCGCAAACGCTGAATAAAGTCTAGACTAAAGAATCTGATGATGCAAGGGTGTGCAACTACTATATAACCACATGCTATGTCAATGGAATATAGTCTACATCTAAAATAATAGGCAACACCTGAGACGAGCGCAAGTCAGCCAATAGTTCATTATTGAGTCTCTGGTGTACGTATCTATGCTTCGTCTTACAGCGTGAGATACTGTTAACCAGACAACTGTCTGACACCCTGTCAAATTGTACCCAGGTACTGTATCCCTAAAAACACAATTATAGTGATTTGACAGGACAGCTGGCCTTGCTTCACTTGCTGTTGGAAACGCAATTCCCTATTAATAAGGAACTGTCACCATTACGTCTGTCAGAGTTGGATACTTATACGACATATTGTCTAAAATAGTTTGCATTGTCCGAAAGGAATTGCACTGGAGACGAACATCTTGTATCATATTGGACAGCATTGGAATATTTCTGATTAACGCGACGGGTCCAGACTTACAATGTATTAATATTTTCTTCTTTGACTGGTGGAGACTGTAAGACAGAGCGTATACCATCGAGAAGCTAAGGCTGAGACATTTGCAGAGGGAACATTTTAGGTAGAAATGTCCCTGATTCTAACACCGTAGGCCAGAATGTCCATGGCCGAAACACCATAGGCTGAACGCTCCATGACTCAAACAATCTAGGCCGAACTGCACATGGCCCAAACACCATAGGCTGAACGCTCCATGACTCAAACAGTCTAGGCCGAACTGCACATGGCCCAAACACCCTAAACCGAAACGTCCATGGTCCAAACAATCTAGATGTGAACTGTTCATGTCCGAACACCATATGGGCAAAACATGTCCATGGCTGAAACTCTAGCGTTGAATTGTTTGGGCCAAAATGGAGACTGACTCATAATATTGGTTGAAGGTTGTAATTTATTGCTTAGACTTTTTTTGTTGGCTTCACTTGCATTTGGCCTACGTAGGATCTTCGACTTATGATATAGCATCAGTTATGGTCAATACACCTGTGAAGATTGTGCAAACTAGTTACCATGTCATTTATTTTCATAACTGAATGACATTCAATACTCAAGAGTTCTATATGTTTAAATAATTCTCATCCAGAATAGATATAAAGGGATTGCATGCTTAATGAAACCGATCAATTGCCAATGTAATTCTTGAAAATGATTCAAATATATATCAATGTTAAATTCCCATGTTAAAGTATGTGTTCTGGGAAATGACATTTTCTATTAATTAAATCTTACACTCATAAAACGGTGCAGTCACCATAATCCTATTTAGTCTATAATCACTAGTCCTCAGAGATTGACAGCCAATGAACTGAAAGCTTAGCAAACCCTACTATGTACGTAATCTCTTCTCCTCTTTCCCCAGATGCTGTTCCCTAAATTGGAAGCTCTTACACCGTGGCAAGGATCACGTCCCCTAGAGGCTGTTCTATCACCTGTTCTGGGTTGATGACTACACAGCTCGGATCAATTGCAGAGAAACATCAGCGAGTCGGCTCGCGTTTCCTCATCAAATATATATTAGCACCTACTGTATTATAGTCAAGGACTTCATTAGATGATATAACAAACCTCCACACCATTTTTCTATTCACTGCATCGACGGTAATGCAGTAATTCCCTATAAGGGACTATCGACCAGACGGACAAAGAGGACTTTTGGCGGCTTGATGCCAATATTTCCAAACATTTGTCCGTTGTCTCTCAATGTAATAACACAATTATTTTCATAGCATATTGCCAGATTTACCCCCTATAACTGGTACGAGATGCTATTTCCGGTTTAACATGTTTGAGAGAAAATGCCTGATGTGTGGCTGAAGGGATTAAGCCAATGATTTGGAATTTCTGTGTTACGTTTTAGTATTAGTCGAGGTAAGCCCATGATAAACAGATGAGGTGGGGAAGGTCTGACGTGGAATTTAAACACTGGAACAACAGTCTGTGCAGACGCTGTGCAAATGCACTGGCTGGTACAGTTTCTTTGGCTACTCTGGTCAGAGGTGTTTGCACAGAGAAGACTTAGACTAACATCCACGACTTCTCAACATACACATGCTACACTCAGCTGATGAGAACGGTTGCTAAATGGCGTGGGTAATGCGCCAGACCTCTCTCAGATAGCATAGAAGAATAGTGTCTCTCACTGGGTATCCTTTCACGAAGATCTCTTATCCACTAAGAGAGTGGTAGCTCTCGCTTTGCCGATAGCTAATACACTGCTAAGAGAGCGCTACTAGTCTCTTGATAAGAGAGCTTCGTGAAAGGATACCCTGGTACTTAAGTTTCTCTGTAGCTGTGTTGTATGTACGTATATATATATGTCTCAGTCCTTATATCTATCATGACTATAATTATTATATAGCATAACATCCCATGTCTTCTTCATAGTAATTAATGCTTGGTTTCATATTTTGTCAGTTAATACTTTTAAAATAATATTGGGTGGAATACTAGAAGTTGGAATCTGTGATCGCATATGCAGATAATCCTTTACATGTTCTGCTGAAAAGAATGTTAGACAATTTCGGTCAAATACATTTGCATACATGTAGGCCCTACTGTTAGTATCTTAGAGTGAAAGTGGTATATCATAGACCCGTCAATTTGCATACAATAATGACATATTATACTACTTGTACGACATGCACTGACATTTAATGGAATAGTCAATGCATAAACTCTCCATCAATGTCATGCAGCTATATTTAGGAATAATTCTGACAAAGTAAATCATATAAAAACTTCCTTTGCTGCAACATACCAACAGCTTGGTAATAGATACATCTATGAGAAGAAAATTAATTATGTACAATGTATAATTCTATTCCCAGACTCACACTTAACATCTCGCACTGCCTCGTGAACGCCAGCCGAGCTAAATCAGGCAGAAACAACGCGAGTAATGGCACGTATCTAGACTAACTATTGTAGGGATCTCGTAGAGGTAATTCTCATCACATGGACTCCCCAACCGCGAGAAGGTGCCGCGGCGACAAACTGACTGCCAGAATCACGGAATGCAAGCCACCATCTACAAACAAGAGCTTTTCTTCTCATAATTGTTGTGAAAACTATAACGCTCTGATTAGGCCGAAGATGTGAAAACCGAGAAAGCTGTTAAATTACTCCATGTGTTATGAATCCATGATGGCCGTCCGCGTTGAAGTCACCTTTTTACAGTCGGTGTGAGAAGCAATGAAGGGAGATAAGCAGATCCTCTCGACGTGATCACGGCGTGATCCCAGCGTGAATGTATGAATAAATGATGCCCAGTAACACTTCCGTGTCGAGACCTCTTATTGGAGACGTTTGTTCTACTGAGTTAATGTCGTTTTCCGGATTTGTCTTGACAGCGTCGGAAATAGATGGCTAATTTCAGACATCACTTTGAACACTGGATCATCCAGACTGATAGCTTATGAAATAGATTGAAACCACCCAGAACGTTGGAAGTATATCTTTGCACATTACAGAAGGCGTGTCTAGATCTGCAGCTTGGCAACAAAACAGCCATCATCATAAATTTCCTGTTGGAGCTTACTAAGCTTCATTAGAAGGTGACTCAGAGTTAACTCTTAACAGGGAGGAGGTTAAGTTAATCAAGGCAAGGTGGCAAGAGTTAACCAGAACAAGTTTCTTGTCGGGCTGTGCTACTAAGGTGATGGATATTGCAATACTAGAAGGAATGCATGGAACAAGATAGATAGAGATTCCTCTAACCTTCCATGCTAACCTTAGGTGCATTGTATATGGGTATGGTCAAGAGAGGCCAATACAGACGAATATATCATCAGCCAACTAGGGAATAATGTTTTAGTTCTAGATTGGCCCATTTAGTACATCAATACGTAATTGTAGTGATTTAGGACACCGATGTTTGTCCATACTTCTACATGGCAGTCATATTACAGGGAAGTACGTCATAATACACCCCATGTATTTTATTCACACATCTGCCCCAATAAATCTGTCCTAATGTGGGTCCTACTTACTTCATATATCGATCAATTATTGGCTGGATATGGTTAGAATACTGGCTGGATGACAACATGTTCTTGTTGATTGATGAATAGTTCCTTAGAAAATTGGTCGAAATTTGGTCGGGACGAATCAATGGTCTGGTAAATGATCCAGAAGTCGGTCTCGCTTGACTGGTCCATGCACTTCAGTGTGGACACATTGCAGAAAAAAAGATGACATATGATCAGGTGATTGACGTTAGTGTGATATTGGACCATGTCATAGTAACTTTAGCGACCTGAATTACGTAATTTTTTGCCGAGTTGCATAACTGTGACTGATTGAATGGGTGAACCTTTTTTTTTACAAGCCGCAGTCTCATGGTTATCCGGTATCCTGCAGGTGGGAAGCGAACCCAGAGTAAGTATGTGTTACAATAAGACTCGATCAGCGAAGTCGGATGCCCACGGACCAAGGAGGACGCATGCACAGTATGCATGTAGCATATAATTAAAGGCATAATATCACAGATACTTATGGATGGTTTTGACTAGATTTTATCTATACAAGTGCAAAGTACATTCACATATGAAATCGTTTTTGTACTTCCAAAAACCTTTCCACCGTTGTATGGTAGACAGGGCGTTCAATGCAAACCCACGATAATCTGAATCGAGATCATAAACTAGCGGTCGTCCACCTGAATGTGGTCGTATTTTAATTTGCTTCATTATATTGACGCAAGGGGATATAACCCAAAGTGGTACGACTAAAATATAAAATGACACAATTAAGTTCCTTCGCAGATCAGTTGATGCATCAAAGACAATATAATTAATATTTCGTATCCTCAATTCATATAAAATATCACATTTCTGATAACTATCAAAATGTTGGGGAATAATTGCATTAGTAAATTAACAGCTTTTGGGTGGACAAATCAAACGTTAATAGTCTCAGATAGAAATTCGTTTGACAGTTATCTAGGTCAACCATCTAAGATAGTAATCGTTTAATACATCGTCATATCTGGAACTGTATAATATGCCCCGAAGCTTGGAAATCTTTGCTTATGGTCCAATAAACCTACAACTGCACAACGTCTTCATTCTTGGTAATACCACCACCATTGCAATCTGACGTGTGACCCTCATTACGTTATAATGAACTAAACCATGCTGGGTTGAAAGCAATCTTACTGGTCAAACCACATTTAATACAAATGTTCATGCATTACTATGATTATTAAAATTGTTAGATAATTTTCATGAACATACATAAGAACACTGTTAAACTGTTAAACAAAATAAAGAATGAATTAATCTCCGCCAAAGAAAGTTACGTGTCCTGTTCCACGATCCTAACAAAGCCTTGCCAGGATTCTGGCAGGACGTCCGAGCTGAAGGTGTCCTGCCAGGATCCTGGTGAGATTTTGTTAGGATCCTGGAAGTTCCCTGCCAGGATACTGGTTGGATTTTGTTAGGATCCTTTTGCTGTTGAAGATAGTAGTCGTAGTCAAATTATTGAGTCCTAGAATATTGTGTGCAGAAGATCAACTACCGGTATTACTCATGTCTTGTCAAATCATCCACAAACTGATTTCATGACGCCAGCAGATTAATGCAACGTACAAACGGACGCCTATGCATCAGACCCGTGGTAGTGGTACAGCACCTAAAGGTTATATGTACTTAAATACATTGTGAACCTGAAAGCACAAATAGACAATTGCTACTTCTAAAACTAATCAATTCTAGAATCCCGCTGATAAGAAACCCATAAAGTCAACTATTTTAACCACAAGACGAACAAGAAACACATCGATTAAGGGAAAAAAACTAGAGAATTTCAGAGACATTAAGCCAACATTTCGAACTGCAAACACCGTTCAAAGCTAAATAATAATAAATCTTGATTTTCAAATTTGGTTCTTTCAAATACTAGTACTGATACATCTTCATCTGGGTTGTTTTCTACATCAAAAAGAATACATTACAATAATTATTTCTGGTCTTTATTTATGTCCTATAGAATCGGTCAAATGCAGGGTGGGTCATTCACAATACTGACAGCAATTTAGCGAGATATTGCCACATTTCCAAGGTTTAGATTCATCTTGCAACTAGACCAATATTCATCAATAATTTCCAGACTGAGATACTTCGCGGACATCTCAACAGCTAAATCTACATTTAGTTCCAGACAGTATCAAACTATGTTCATTGCGAGAAAAATCTATGCGTTAATCTTCTATGCATTCATACGGAAACCCAGCCTTCTCAAGAACACTGTAAATTACCTTGTAAATTATCTTGTAAATTACAGCCAATCGGGCCCAATGTGATAGAGAGATGGCAGTAATGCTTGTCTGTATTTACAGAGTAATAAAGGAAGCAGGTTCTAGCAATAGCATTGAGTGGAAGATTTACTGACCAATAGTTCCCAGTGTTTGTACAGACATTCAACTGATACTGATATGGTTATATGATCATGAATGTGTGCAGCATTGCTATAGCATCGTATACATATCACTGTAGAACATTCAGTTGACCAATGCTGTTAACTATAAATACTATTTTTATATAAATTGTTATTGGCATACACATATTTTAGTGAGATACAATTTATATTTAATAATACATGTACATATAATATGCGACGTATAGAACATCCACATACACTGATACTCTTAATATACATTATTTGTATAGTAGTGTATTTCATTAAAGGCATACAATCACAGATATTTATGGCCGTTTTTTACTAGTTCTTAGCTACAACTACAAAGTACATTCACTT
>JAULBP010095250.1:0-20383 GCA_032355345.1 Lepetodrilus pustulosus | reverse complement strand
GAGTTTTGAATAGGCAGTGCTCCCAGGGTATTTGACGGAAGGTAGTGGAGTCACAATAGCTTGGGTTTTCGAGGATGTGCACGGTACAGTGTTAACGCTAACATGCCCGTATATAAGACAAGACAAGACAAGACAAGACAAGACAAGACAAGATTTATTTCAGAATGTCAGGCCACATGACCCAGATTTCATAAATATATATCAATAAGTTTTTACATTGGCAAATTTCTTTTAAGGAAGATGGACAGAGATTTTAATACGGTATGTATTTCATTTGTTAACAGTTGTATGAATTTTTATTTCGAGGGAGACTGATAATAATACTGTGGACTATATATATGCTTTCCTACTGGTTTCATAAAATGGGCATACTAAAAGAAAATGATGTTCATCCTCAGATCGATTTAGATTACATTTTGTACACAGAATAAGATTCATATTTACATTTGCATTATAATGCAATTGTTGAATATTTAACTTATGTGACAAATATCTGAATTTACATAATGCATGACGTAAATCTTGATAAGATTGCAATTCACAGATATAAGCTTCCGTTGTTAATATCGATTTATACAAAGAGTACAACTCTAAGAAGTTGGAACTTGTAATTTTGTTATGCCAATTTTGGCCCGTATAGTACACCTCAGTGAGTGGATGAGATCTTCCGGCTGGGCGTTTTTCATTCAGTAATTTATACAGCATGATTAAATGAACGTTAGTTACACCTGCAGAAAGAAAATGTTTGCATTGAGACGTCTGTAGATTCGATAGTGATAATACATGTACTAGTAAACTGTAATTATTCAGTCTTGTCGTAGGGACTGGAGTATTGATCTTGGACATTTTGAATGCTAGGTGTATACTAGTATATTATATGCCATGCTGTCACACATACGAGGGTTTTCGTGTGTTCAGCATTATACGGAATGTTATTAAAATGGTGCAAATGACGTGAAATGTTCAATTTAGAAATTATCAATTAACGATTTATATCGTCTAAATTCCAAACAGTAGACCTTTTAATTAGTCATTTATCTCCTTAAAATATAAGTCAAGTACCGTTTCCTACCAATCGATTTGGTACCATTGTCGCCAATTCAATATTGGATTTTTGTCAATATCGTAAGCTAGACGATTTTGGACGGTTGCCGGTTTGCGCCTGCACCCATCGGCTAATAATAATATGAGCCAATCAAATTCCTTATAATGTTGAAGACGCGAAACCCCTCGTAGTGTGACAATATTTTACCCAGTCGATGTTGTAGCTTGCCCTTTTGCAAATGGAGCACTGGCAAAACCAACTGCATGATCATCGCAATGACATATAATAATTAACATACATGTAAGTTACATTACTTCGGTTACAAAAGCTATACAATAAAATACCGTTGGCATGATCAGGAACTTGTAGATTCCAACTGGGAGATAGGCTTATAAATCTGGATGGAGAGGCGGCATTGTACATGTATTGGTATTCTAGGTATAATTATATCGGTGGCTTTTTGTTTAATACGTAGGACACAACCTTTAAAAACAAAACAAAAATATACTTTTGCTCATTTAGCTGTTTCTCTATTACCCGCCTTGCTATTTTATATTTTCTTTGACACGATGCTGAAAATTGTATTGCTCCTATCGGACAAGTAAAACTATATATTTACTATGATTGTTCGTGTATAAGTTTTATATTAAAAACATATATTAAATTCCAAACCACTCTTATTTAGTTCATTGTAAGTAACCTAATATCAACCTGAGTATAAACAGAATCCGAACAAAGAAAACTGCAAGTTGTTCAAAAGACCGTTGAAGAGTTTCAATTCAAAATGTAGTCATCGAGACATGCACGTTTGGAGTCCAATACAGTGTAGGTTACATAGGTCTATAATATCATATTATAGTTAAGTTAATATTATTTTCAGGAAGACTATGCATGTGTCACAGGATATGTGTTCAAACTGACTATGTTCCCAGCAAGTTAGAAAACTCGTTATCACAGTTTAAGTAGTTGATGTTTGTTACTGTAATGATAATAATGGATTCCTGCATGGATTCTGACCTTTGAATTTCCACCAAAGCATTTTTTATTGAAATAGTTTAATCGGATCTTACTCTGGTTTGTTCATATACGTCTATATTCCATATTATGTTTATTAAGTATTTTATTACCATATTCTCTATTTTACGTTTCTTGCTGTGAAATATTCAACATGATCCCAAGTAGCACAATAGAGAAGTAGAACGACTCTAGAGTAATATCGTTCATTATTGTACAGCATTAATATTTATGTTTAATACTGAAGTATATTCTCATTATTTAACACTTAACAAATGCATAGTAATGCCAACAGATTACCATTCCTCCATAAATTAAAACGATTAGTTGTTCTCCGAATACGATAAATACCGGCTTATTATTCCCCTGTCCCGTTACTCTTTTGTGTGGAGGACTGCTGAAAGAATTTGACAAAATGGGGGAATGCAGAAAACTTCCTTTTCTCACCGACAGAAATGTAGTAACGTTCACGTAAGGCTCTAGAACTGTTACATAGTAACCCTTGTTGTTTGTTTCAATGATATCTCGGATGGTTTATCTGGGTTATCATTGCAAATGTTGAATATATTTCTCTTTTGCCGTTTTGGTTTGTTGACCCAAGACGGGTAATACATTTGCGTATTGATGGATTGAAGTAATGACAATGTGGTATTTTTATTCACGGCGTGGTGCATTACTTTATACAGTTAATAACGTGAGGAAATGACATATTTTCCCTATTACATAAATCTAAAATACCATAAAGTTTGGATACATAATTCTCCTTTTCATTCATTCGTCTCGTCACTAGTTACCTCCCTTTGAATGACTAATAGCTTGATTGCTATGTTTGTCGTAAGATTATCCATTCAGTCCGATTTTATTATTATATTGACTCTACATAAAACATAAGAACTAGATCTATAGAATAGATACAGATTACCCCATATAACATACACAGTTCCCCCTCGATATAACACTGATGCACCACGGATTCGGATACAACAGGAACAGTGCCTGATGTGGATCCCATTTTTATTTTCATTATTTCCCTATAATATCGTATAAGGCGGGTACTATAACACTCTATGTCATGGACCCCAACTTCAGCGTTATATCGAGGGGACACTGTACAATGAACATGGACTTTTTATTGATAATATATTATTTGGTAGAACAAATCCACTTTATTTTTTGAAGGAATTATCTTTTTAACTAGATTTGTGAATGTTTGTTATAAATAAGTAAATACCATCGTGTCACCAGTTCTAATCGAGCTCTACATGATATAATGACGATTGCATCAAAATTATCATGTTAAACATAAAGAATACTCACTTCCTCATTCTTTTATCACAAAATACTTTTATTTCCACTATTAAATTTATAAGACACTGCCCAAGCGAAGTTGTCACTGTCGGCAGCCATGAAAAAAACCGGACAGGTTTTCATGATAAACGGCAAAATGTCTGTATACAGACAGAGGCCTAGTTCGAGATTCCATATCCCGATCCCTGCTGACCATAAGATACTTTTATATTGGTATGGCTCAGAGAAGCGTTCGAGCTCAATACACAGTATTAAATGATATTTTTTCCTTTAATGACTCGTAACATTAAAACATTAGTTTCAAAACATGCATCATGCTAATAGATCGATGTAACCATCCATGTAATCAGCCCGAGAATTTCTGTTTTCAAATATTCATACTTTTTCACGGCGCCAGTTTGCTATCATCACATGACCAAATCTTGCAACCTGGTCCGAGATACGCATAAATCCATGACGTCAGGTGTCAACGTTTCATGTGACAATAACGTGTTTATTATGGTATTGTGTTAGTGTCATGTGACATGTTGACCCCTGACATCACAGATTTATATGTATCTCAGTAGGTCGCGAGATTTGGTCATGTGATGATAGCAAACTGGCACCTTGAAAAAGTACAAATATTTGAAAACAGAAATTCTCGGTCCGATTAATTACATGGATGGAAACGTCGATCTATTAGCATGATGCATGTTTTGGAGATAATAAACCTTTCAAGAACACATTTCTATACGGTAAGTGGGAGCGATTACAGCACGTTTTACTGTTATGAGTGGGTGAGGAAAAAATATAATTTTATTAAGACGGATGCTCTCAAACACCATCCTGATGACCATACATATCTAAAAAGTATCTTATGGTCAACAGGGAGGGGATTGAGGAATCTCGAGCTATATGGATGGCTGCCAATGAGATGTCTTAGATAAATTTACAGTAATATTTATATTGAATAGTATGAGCTGTCAGGAGAGGGTGGATAAATTATATGTTTTTATTAGGAATTAATAATCATTATGAATGACAGTATTTCTTTATTTTCAGGTAAATGTCTAGTGGATGTGAATATGATGACTAGTGCTCAATAGCACAACCAGTGACTATGAATAGAAAGCAGTGACAACACAGACTAAAAAGATTGGTGATATGGACTAATTCATAAATACAAGTAACTACCAGACTTAAGAAATTCATTATGATATGACTATGATAACATATTTTGGTATGTCTATTGATCTTACTTAATAAGTTCAACCAAAATGATACCACTATCATAGACCACTGACCCCTGACCCTTGACCCTGTATTAAAGCCACTTTTCGTGATGATGCTATAATTAGAACGGCTAGCCAGTCATGAGTGGTTGGAGAACGGGACAGCTACTGCTGTTGTTGATGACCGCCGTGTTGCAACTCATGCAACCTTCGACCTCTGACCTCTTGGACAAGGTCACACAGGCAACAGTGCGGTGTAACATGTCGGCGCCCACTCACAGGATCCACACAGAATTCAGTAGCGCCATTGTCAATAACGGTGAGTTGTAGATCTTTGGTTTGGCATATTTCTATTGGTGCGTGATATTTGTAGAATCTTTATTTCACAAAAATATAATGTATTTAACATTCGAAATATATATTTTTTGCTTCATGTATAATTTAAATAAAATGTAATTTTTTCAAAAATACTTTGAATGTTTATTCAATATGTTTACGGTATTAATCATATTTTATATGTTTGTTACCTCACCATGCTCACCCTGCTGCAGGCAACCGGAAATGCCCAAGAGAGCTGCATAATCCAGCAAGGAGAGGGTTAATAGCATTCCAAAACATTTCAACATCTGTGATACATTATGAGCATGTAAATCTTGCTTCTCTTTGCAGAATATATAGTGTCATTCAGAGGCTATTTCAAGAGCAGTGCCAGAAAGAGGTTCATATCTGCAGCTCTACAAGAAGCTGACGTTACATCATGGAAAATCCTGCCTCGCATTAACCCAGCCAATGAACATCCTAGTGACTTTGACGTCTTAATGGTAAGAGTTTACAATTAGTTATTAAGTTTGAATCGTCGCGTGTGGATTAAGGATTCCTTCCGTAATGTTGAGCACCAATACTGTACCAAATCTATGCTTAAACGTGTATTCATAATGCTACATTATTACCCCCATCTGTAGATTAATGTGCTCTCATTTTCCTTCTCGACTGCTGGCTCTGGCGTAATGGTTAGAGCATTTGCCTGGAGTGCAGAAAGTCACGGGTTCGATCATTCTTTGTGTCATACAGAAAAATATTCCTTAAAATATAGTACTTGTTCCCCTAGGACTGGTCGTCTTGGAATCAGTAAAAGTTGTGTCTGAGTGGGGTATGATTGTTCTATCAGCGGCATGATGTTCCAAGTGAACTAACGCTATAAAAAACTAGTCAAGCGACTAATGTGCATACGAGCCATGATATGAGTGAAACAATCTTGAAAGTGGATTTTAACCTCCAACCAACCAACCAACCAACCAAGCATCAACTCCCTAGGGAGTATGCCAATTAAAATCTTGACATTTTAGACCATTTATAATGTAATGTTAGTACTGGTTTTGAAAGATCACAATCAAGTTGAATGGGAAATTGTATGCTGATTTGAACATCACTAGTCATATCTTCCTAATTCAGTCTGGAATATTTCAAGTACCTTTAGTAGTATCCAAATATACATGCCCCACGATTTCATGCTCAACTCAAAAGTTTTGTTCACAAATCCCCATATTAAATTTTAGATTAAGCATGAAATAGTACTCAAAAAAGTTTCTTAATCTCGAGGCCCGATCTTGATCCTATTGAAAGCAGGAATAAGATCTCTTCATTTTTTTCCACAGATATCTTGATCATTAATAATGTTTTTGTTCCTTTTTCTTTTTTTTTTCTCTAGCATTAATGTTTTCCTGCTGCTACTGAGTTTTAACTATAACCATCATTTAAGTTTATGTGGACACACGTACAGGGAGTTGAGAAGGAATAGAATGTACACACATCCATTGACCGGGGTAATATATGATGCGCCTGTGAGCAGCCTAGCTGGAACTCGGCGCTATATAAATAGATTATATTGTTAAATTATTATTTTTTGATGTTGCAGATAAAGGAGAAAGACAGGCAGGGAGTAGATGCCCTGACTGACCACCCTTTTATCAAGACCGTCACCAGACATAGAAAGTTGACCAGAACGCTCAAATATATTCCAGGTGTGTGTGGTAGCTTTATCTCCATTTCTTCGAATCCCACAGGAAAAAGTAAAAGATTGTTTGTATCAATCTATCTGTAATGGAGCCATGAGCATATTTTACTTTGTGAAGCTTAACTTGACTTGACGTCTGACTAATGAAAAAACACTCAATCCTATTGCTGAGTAGTCCATTGAATTTTTCATTTGTTTTATTGAAATTTTCAGCAACTCTTTATACATGTATTATGTCATATATTCTTTTATTAATGCTTTACATATTTGATGATAATGATCTGGGGCCCATTGCACGAAGCTCTTGTAGTGCTACAATAGTTATAACTGGGCTCCCACCACAATAGAAAGTGTTGATGTTACAATAGTTGTAGCCTACAAGAGCGTGGTGCAACGGGGTCCTGGTGATAAGAAATACTAGTCATACAAATCCCTCCAATATTGTTGAAAATATTGTATTTACATTTTTGACATTTCTCTTATTTTTATTTTATTTTCTCCCTCAGTTGGAGAAAACGATGAAGAAAAAGATGACAACGATAACGAAAAAGATGACAAAGCTGAGAAACCAAAATCACACGTGCCATGTAACGATACCAAGAAAGGTGGGAAAGATTGGACCCAGACGTATCATTCGTCCCGGCCTCACAATAGGAAGAGCCTCTCTCTGGTTAGTATCACTGCCGTATTGTGAATAAAAATTGAGATCCATGAAGTAGGTCTATGTTATTACAGCCAATATATTTTTGTTATTGTTTAGCTATAAGAATAGAATGGACATGAATTTATATTTTTTGTTGTTGTCTGTTTTATTGATTAATTATTGATTAATATTTTGACAAGAAAATTATGCAAGTTATTTGACTGGGCTTCAAATAATTTCCTGTATCATAGTTAATACAATTTTTTTCAAAATGTTTATATGCAAATACTATTTAATCATATTTAATAAGTATTATTTTCTGAATGATTATGAGCAATTGTTTTATTGCAGGGCGCTGCCTATGGACATGGTGTGACACGACACAGATCTCGAAATCTGATGAGATCTGTCCCCAAACAGGTGAGCAACTGTTTTATCAACCAACTCTTAATATTGTAAAGTTGTAAAATAATAATAATAATTGCTGGGTTTTAAAAGAATTTAAAATAATTTTTATGTTGAGTTATGACCATTGTTTTCAGATCGTGAACGCCCTACAGTCTGAGATCCTCTGGAATATGGGTTTCACCGGGGCAGGGGTGAGAGTGGCCATATTCGACACAGGCCTGGCATCGGAACATCCCCACTTCAAGAAGGGAAGGATTAAAGACAGGTCTAACTGGACGAACGAGAAAACACTGGATGACGGTGAGAAATTACGTCTGCAGAAAACAAACTGGGTATTGTCTGTCACAAAGCTCTGAATAGAAACTATATCCTGAAGCTTGAAATCACTCTCACCAGATTTAGTTCTGAATGTGCCTGGCAGTTTGTTTGACTCGGAGATAATTTAGTCTTCAATTTCGGTATCATGGATTTAGTTTGATGACAGTACTAACACATGCTATGACCCACTGTTTGCAGGACTAGGACATGGCACGTTTGTGGCGGGGGTGATCGCCAGTTCACAGGAGTGTCTGGGGTTCGCTCCTGATGCAGACATCTACGTCTTCAGAGTCTTCACCAACAATCAAGTACGTGTCATCGAATTCCTGTTTTAGGAAAACCCTGAATTCTTCATGATGAGGCCTAAAAACCTGTAGACAAATGTTAATAGGGCTGGTCGATTTGGCATAAAGCCGCTTTGGTATATACCGGTGCATGTCACGTGACGTTGAGTGAAGCAACCCTGCGCAACCTGGCTCAGTCTACTCAGTAGACTGGTTTTTGTCCACCCGAGATGCGCCGGTATCTAGCTGAGATGTACCAGTCACCAGTTAACGGCACACTTTGGCTAGAAATTTGATGGGTAGTTTAGTCAAATAAAATGATCTAGCTGGCATAAGTACCTCAAGTGGCACACTCAATACCTAGCCGGTTTGCCAAAAGAAACACCACTAACCTTTCTTCCTGCTGGAATGGTAACGCAATGGTAGAATGTAGCTCACTGTTACAGGTCTCTGAACTGTGTTGATCTGTCTATTGCAGGTTTCCTACACATCTTGGTTCCTGGATGCATTTAACTACGCAATCCTTAAGAAGATAAATGTCCTAAATCTCAGCATTGGTGGGCCGGATTTCATGGACCATCCCTTCGTTGACAAGGTATGTTCTGTAATGCTCATGGACCTTCAACCAGGGGAAGTAATCCATATTATTTTAGCAGTTTTTGAGTCACTTGGTCTACGTTAATATTTTTCAAATAATTCACTGCCATTATTTAAACCGCTTCTTTGTTAACAGGTATGGGAGTTGACTGCTAATAAAGTAATAATGGTCTCAGCTATTGGAAACGACGGACCTCTGTATGGGTAAGTTTAGAATTTTTGTCCCTCATTGCGATTACCAGTATTTATTCAGGAAATACTCAAGTTTTCAATTGTGACTAATAATAGAGCCACGATTATTGTGACTTTTTAACATCTGCAATTTCTTATCTTCAATCGATTTTTGATTTCATTTAATTGATTTGATTGATTTTCGTTTTCATTCTTTAGAACGTTGAACAACCCGGCTGACCAGATGGATGTCATTGGTGTCGGAGGCATCAACTTCGACAACCAGATAGCTCGCTTTTCATCGCGGGGCATGACTACATGGGTAAGAATATTGTTAATACTGTTAAGAGTACTAGTCCCAAAGTACCTAATAACTCTACTCTAAATTGCAAAAGATAGAAAAAGATTATTTGCACATGTAGTCCATAGCTTATTGTCTGTCACTTAATTTCAGGAACTACCAGGTGGCTATGGTCGGATGAAGCCAGACATCGTCACTTACGGATCTGCAGTGCGTGGATCTGCTCTCAAGTAAGTTCTTGACTGATTCCTCTTTCTTGGCCTATATGTTTACTATACATTTATTGTCACGTATGAGTAAAAAATTCCCTCCGTGATGTAACACAACAACTCACTCGCCTATATGTTTATGAGACTTCCTGTGAAAATTGCAAGTTTTTATGATGTGTTTCCGCAGGGTTACATTAAAGATGCTTTCAGAGTTTTAGTTTTATTTGTTAATATGCATTTCCTTTTTCAGGAGCGGATGTCGATCTCTGTCTGGTACAAGTGTGGCTTCTCCAGTCGTAGCCGGCGCTGTTACGTTGTTAGCCAGGTACATGTCTGGAAACAGAGAGAATCAGGCTTGTAGTTTGATAGTAGGAACAATACTTGAATAACGATCAATTTGATAAGGCTATTATGTCGATCATCAAACCTGTAGGTCACACGAAGCCATCTTTTCAATGTGAGCATAATGGGATGCCCAGTGTGTATTGTTGCACAGTTTGTATCCTTGGTCTGTCAGTACCATGCTCGCAGGTTTACTGCAACATTTCAGAGCTAGAGATGTTGCAGGTTTCCTCCTGCCTTAAACTGACAAGCTGTGATATACATGAAATACTCCCATCACAAATGGGTGAAATATTCCCGCAGCGACATTAAGCTCTATAAATCACTCGCATGAAATAATCTCGAAAGCGGCTCTAAACCCCAATGTTTACGTTTATTATTTTTCAAGTATTATTTTTTTGACACCACGATGTCAAGAGATTTTTATATGAAATTGTTCAAGTGTTTGAGACTTGGTTTCTCACGTTTTTCAGTGCGGTGTTGGACCGAGCTGATGTGGTGAACCCGGCCAGTATGAAGCAAGCTCTGATGGCATCCGCTCGCAGACTGCCAGATTACAACATGTTCGAGCAGGGATATGGGAAGCTGGATCTCCTCCGGGCGTACCAGACTCTCACCACATACAAGCCACAGACTAGGTACAAGGAGGGAGACCTTCACCAATGTATAACATATGAATGGCCTTTTCTATATGGAAATTGCTTTTTAAAAATTAATAATAAATTAACGACAATCTACCATGACTTTAAAAAAATTAAAATTAAATATTCTGGGATTTTCTTTGATTATGTTTGTCGCTTATGGGCGAGATATTCCCGCTGTGACGTAAAACACTAATTCATTCTTTGATTATAAATATTGATGATATGCCACAGTATACTACTGGATCGACAACACCACCACCAATAATAGATTTTCAAAGCATCCTTTATTCAATGTAAAACACTGCTCAGAACACTGACAGTCAAAACTATTGAAAATAAGCTTACAAGGTGTTTTCAGTGTGTTGAGAGCTTATACTTGCTATGTATTGATTCAACATCCTTTTTTGTATCAGCCTGAGCCCAAGCTATATCGATTTGACCGAGTGTCCATACATGTGGCCCTATTGCAGCCAACCAATCTACTATGGAGGCATGCCTGTCATTGTGAATGTGAGTAGAATATGGAGTGAATCTGAACGTCGAAGAATATGATGAAATTAAAGAATAATTATTTTTATTCAGGATATTGTAGGGATTAATTATTACAAGAAATTTTCAACTTGAAGGTACGGCTGAGATTACGAAACTTTCTGAGAACGATTTCATGCTCAAGCTCAAATTTGATATGGTGATTTATGAACAAAACTCTGAGTTGAGTATTAAATTGTACTCGTGGGGTGGGTGGGGGGGGGAGGTTTCGTATTCTCGGGGCCGAGAATATTTGCTGGGAGCGAGTGGAGATAATGTGTGTAGTTATCTCCCTTGGTTCACTTGGTCTTGGTCATTTAGGTTGCCTAGCTGTAGATTTACATCGTCCAAAAGTTTGAGTGTCAGAAAATTCTATATACTGTGCATGTGACACTAAAAACCATAGCTATCTCATTTAGTTATTCAAAAATATATCTTGACAATAAGTGTTTGTAAATTTGAGGATCAATCTGTTCTATGCCATTTTGTCTTCATATGTACCTTTCAACATTAGCTTGCCTTGTTACAGGTGACCATACTGAATGGAATGGGAGTATCTGGCAAGATTCTTGACAAGGTAAAAGACTTTGTATATCTGTATGTTAGCAAGAAAGCAGTTGTCATTTCAGTATACTGTCACAGGGTTCACAATTACAGGGTTTAACGTAGGTTTAAAATGTTGGGAGTACCGGGGACGCATGGTGATACACTTTTTGCGTCCCGATTTTAAAAAAAGGAGTCCCATATTTTAATTAAATTAGTAATCCAAATATGCCCTTTGTGTGTGTACATTTGGTGATGCTACAACACAACGTATTGATTAATTTTTATCAGCTCGTTATTTGGAATTATTTTATTGTAATTTCTTCTAATCTATGCTGTGATGTAATGAATTTAGAAATATGATAACAAATGAATCTCAAGTTGTAATTAACACTCGCCCGGGGCATTTTTCCCAATGGTAAAGTTATCCTAAAGGCGAGTAGAAATTCATAACATTTGTTATTTGTATCACTATTCGGGCGGGTATATTTTAGAGTTAGTTTCTTTCCCTGCATCATACCCCTAAGATATGAAGACCCATCATTAACTCTGGGTTTCCCATTGTTGTTTTATTTTCTATTCTTGTCACCTATGGGTGAGATATTCCCGCCGCGATGTAAAGCAAAAATTCAATTTTCTATTCATATTCATAATGAATGAATGAATGAATTGGTGCTTTACGTCACAGTGGGTGCTTTACGTCACAGTGGGAATATCTAACCCATAGGCGACGACTCATATTCATAAAAAGAGGTTAGAGGTTTCCTGTTTCTGTATGTTTTCTTAGTCATATGTAAAGAGACGTCCTATTTTTGCATATATTGTGTTTTCACTGACTATTTATATTCGATTCCTGTCTCCAGCCGCTGTGGGAGCCTTACACGCCCCAGTTCGGCGGCCATATTGAGGTGGCGCTGTCATACTCCCCTGTGCTGTGGCCTTGGTCAGGTTTCCTGGCTGTGTCAATCACAGTCTCTAAGAATGCCGCCACCTGGGAGGGCATTGCTCAAGGGCAGATAACCATTACAGTCGAGTCACCTCCAGAGGTACGGTCTTCATTCATCTCATTCTGTTTGGGCTGTAGATGGGTGTTCAGAGTTGCAATGTAGTAGTTATTTCTCTTATGTCTGCTATGCTTTGTAAGATGTCAGTATTTAAATTACAGAATAATATTATTTTGATGACAATGTTACATTATTTTTAATTTCTAGTAATTCATTTTTATTTTCATTGAAAACTAAAGCATGTCCAATATAGTCTACTAAATCTGCTTCCAAATCAGTTTTCTTATGTAAGGTTACATCAGGATGACTTTATCAATATTTAATTTATGTCAATATTTATTTCAGAACGACGAGAAAGAACCGCGACGATCGATTATTAAGCTCCCTATAAGAGTCAAGATTATTCCTACCCCTCCAAGAAGGTGAGATGTTCTCTAATAATTTTATTACTCTGAAATTGATATTAAGCATCAACTATTTGTTTGTTACGTATCTTTGGAAAGACATTTAGGCTTACTAGGTAGCCCGATTAGATGACTGATGTGACAAATTCTGATGTTGCAGTAAGCGAATTCTCTGGGACCAGTACCACAACCTTCGCTACCCACCAGGTTACTTCCCCCGAGATAATCTCAGAATGAAGAACGATCCTTTGGATTGGTGAGTCTATCCTTCAACACACTACCGTTCAAACCCCGTCCCTGGAACTTGGTATCAATGTTGACGAAAGTTACCTTTCTGACGTGATCATGTTGGGATGCGCTGTCTGTACAGTGGCAATGCAGTTGTCATCCTTGGTCAGTACGAGCCGTAGATTTACTGCAACATTCAGCGTTACGGATGTTGCAGGTTTCCTCCTGCCATAAGCATTGAGAAGCTATGATATCAGTGAAAGAATCTTGAACGTGGCTCTGAAATCAAATTAGAAAAAAATAAATAATAATATGCATTGTGCTATAAAGACAAGTCAAAATAAATGATAGTTTCTCAGAATTCTTTTATATTCCAAGCTGGATGATGGTTGATATTTTATTTTAAATATTTTTTTTGTGTTTAGAAACACAAATGAATGAGTGGGTAGGGTTTTGTGTTATATTATATTTGTGATATTTTTAATAACTAAAATGTTTGTTTCTAATGTGACTAGACAACATTTTGCTCATTTTCATTTTTAGGAATGGCGATCACATTCACACAAACTTCAAGGATATGTACCAACATCTTCGCAGTAGGGGATACTTTGTGGAAGTGTTAGGTACGTAGCTCGCTGGACATTGTCCAGCATAAATATTGGCAATTAATTAATTAATTAATAAATTAATTTTGTAACATTTCTATAGTCATACTTTCACCATTTTAAAATTCAATGTCAAATAATATTGGTTATTTCTAAACATTCACGCATTTCATGTTTTTTTTATTTTATTGTTACAGGTTCGCCATTTACATGTTTTGATGCTAGTCAATATGGTGAGTTTTGTCAGTTTGAATATGTTATTAGTAACTGTTGCCTTTTCCTATGTCCACATGATGACTTTCAGCAACATTTCGTATTGTATCCACATTATTACTTTCGTTATATGTTGCAGTATGTATTTTCTAACTAAATGAAGATGTTTAGTTGTTTTGATCCAACATTAATTACAATCTGTAATGGGGTACAGAACACTCAATGTCCATTTTTATGTATACATGTACCTATCACGATGAGTCAATTTTATAAAATGAAAATAATATAGTCAGGTGTGGATTCCGAAGAATTATTTGTATAGACTCCACTTTAGACAATGTATGCCTAATTTATGGTTGTCGCCTATGGGTGAGATATTCCCACTGCGACGTAAAGCAATAATTCAATCCTAATTTATGAATATAACAATGGATCAACGATGAACACCTAACTGATCAATGCCACAATTGGTCGCATTTTTCAGGAACTCTGTTGATTGTGGACGCAGAGGAAGAGTATTTCCCCGAGGAGGTGACCAAACTGAAGCGAGACATCGACCAGGGCCTGTCAATCATTGTCTTTGCCGACTGGTACAACGTCTCGGTCATGAAGAAAGTCAAGTTTTATGACGAAAATACCAGGTACGTAGATTGCAGCTCGATTGCAATTTGGAACGTTTGATGAATATTTGTGTCGTTTGACTGTCACACAGTCAGGGTCTTCCCAGCCCTGACTATTGGGCCTCTGCAGGTGTTTCCAGGAGGAAAGAGGTTAAATGGAAATTAACTTTAGACTTAGATATCAATGCTACCTTTCTTGTAATAGATAACCAGGGCTTGACAGTATAGTAAATTAGCTATTTAAACATGAATTTTACTTGTAATTTATACAAATTAATATTTCATCAATTAGTAAATGATCGTGTTTGTAAATGATATTATCTCCATGTTGATAATTGCGAATTTTGCAAATTTGTAATATATTTTCAGACAATGGTGGATGCCCGACACAGGAGGAGCCAATATTCCAGCCATCAATGATTTGTTATCTCCCTTTGGCATGGTCTTCAGGTACATCGATGAGAATATGTTGTAGTTATACAAGTTGTTCTAAATGGATTACTTTTCATTTAATTGTTATTTATTATTATTTGTTTATTATTATTATTTTTGTTTGCAATTTATTATTTTATTTTTTTCTCATGATTATTTGCTTTGAATATCTGTCTCTATCTTTGTATTTGAATGTCTGGTTTCTGTTTACAGTGATCAAGTCTATGAAGGGGATTTTACCATGGGCGAACATGACAGTGAGTTTTCTTTATCAAGTTCAATTTTCTTTTCGTAGCTTAGCCAGTCATCTCACTATGCATGTTCCTCTTGAGATAGAGCTCTGCTAGATTGGGACATCCCCTGTCCCAAAACCCCCAAAGTTGGTCGATACAACCCCCTGACGTCTGACCGTGCATCCTACGCATCCTCCCTTAGTAACATCCTCTTTCCTCTACAATCAGCATTAATCAGGTTCAAAATATTTAAAGTCTTCAGACATCATTTGCTGACATGCCATAAATGATTTGGCTTGATACTGTCTCATTTTATTTAATTGAAGCTTGTATATTCAGTTTTAATGTTTGAGTATGTGTTGTGGATTTCTAATTACTTTTCAAGGAAGTACTGTTGTTGTTTTGTCTTTTAGTGTACTATGCATCTGGGACAAGTATCGCCAAGTTTCCCGACGATGGAGTGCTCGTTGTTCAGTCGCTGAAAAATCAAGGTGAGTGTTGGTTCTCCATTGACAGGCTTACAGGGATGAGAATGTTCCGTGGATCCCTGGATCTCCCCAGATGTTGAGGCTCCGAGGTCGAGGTCGTAAACCTGGCCATGGCCTGCGACCCCCTACATCCTTACCGTTTTCATCCCGTCATTTAGCTATCGTGCTGTATATGGTTTATTTTTCAAATCTTGAAAGCCTCCGTTAACCCTAGCATATACAATACATCATGTGTCGCCTTGTCTACAGGTTACGAAGTGTTACGGGGAGATACGAAGATGACGGACAGTGTACCAGTGCTAGGGTTAATGCAGACCAAGACGTCGGCAGGCAATGGAGGTAGAGTGGTTCTATATGGAGACTCCAACTGTCTGGATACAAGTCACATGCAAAAAGGTATGCCAGTAGCCTCCAATAATGCTGAAATATGTACCGTTATTTTGAAAATTGACAAATGTTTGTAGGTGTTTTGTGTGCGTTCGCATGTGTTTGAAGGGGTGGGAGAATAACGGGAGATAATTTGGTAAATGTGAATAGCACTAATTATTTTGCAATAAACGGCAACCAGGCTACATAGTATGCATGAAAGGCTAATTAATTCATTTCAAACATGAAATGTTTCAAATTTAGTATTGTAGCTGATTCTTCATTCTAAACTGTTTTGAGCAGCGTAATTTTCGTATATTGCCTCAGCACTTAATGTCATCTAATATAAAAACATTGATTAAGATTCTGTTAAGATTTCTTATAACCAAAGGTAATATTGTACAAACACTGCCTTGCTTCAGACTGTTTCTGGATGCTGAGTGCTGTACTGGAGTACACAGCCTACAACACGCTACTGCCGATATTCTCCAGCTAGGAGAAGCTGGTCCTGTCCATGCCCGTTGAGCTGCCAGAGAGAATGGAAGGTAACTAGCAGCCTGAGACTGGGTCGCTATCTAGCAGAGGGATTGTATAGCACAGTTGGTAGTGCATCGGATTACAAAATCTGAAAGTCCTGAGTTTGATTCCCATTCGTGGGTTTGGTGTCTTCTTTGTGGTTGAGAATTTATTTTGTGTGTCGGGAAGAGTGGGGTTGAATGTCTAAGAATGTAAACGAGATGCGTTGTCTTTACAATGGCACTGCAGTTATCACCTTTGGTCTGCCGGTGCTTGCAGGTTTACTGCAACATTCAGTGCTACGGATGTTGCAGGTTTAGCCCTACCCTCATCTGCTAAGCTGTGATATAAGTGAAGGAACTTTAAAAATGCCTCAAAACCCCACACCGGTGGTCCAGCTTTAAACCTATCTATTTTACCATGTTGTTTGTTTTCTGCTTGATTACAGGTAATCACTTACACAGGTATTCCAAGGTGCTGGAGGGTCATCTGGGTACCGCCCGTCATCGCCCCCTCCCCACGTGTCCTCACCTACAGTGGGCCCAGTCTCACCCCCTCAACATCTCCGCACCGTCGTAAGTCTATCACTAGCATCACGAGTCAATACTATAGCATGTACACCTATATCACTGTCTACAATATGTGCAGATATTTGCGATATGAGTCCTTAGTTTGAAAAGCTGCTTTTGTGGCGTAATGGTTAGAGCGTCGGCTCAAAGTGCAAAAGGTTGCGGGTTCAATTCCCGATCATGTCATACCAAAAGACGTTAACAGAGGGTACTTGTTGTTCACCTGCTTGGCGCTCAGCATTAAAGGGTCAAAGAGAGGACTGGTCAGCTCGGAGTCAGTATACTGTTTCTGAGTAGGGTATCGGTGTTTTATCTGTGGCGTGATATTCTAAGTGAACTAGCACTATAAAAACTGGTGGTAATCCAGACTAGTCGAGCAGTACATATGCATGCAAGTCATGATATTAGTGAAAGAATCTAGAAAGTGACGTTAAACCCCAAATCAACCAACCAACCCGAGTTGCAGTGTCTGTGACTGTCGCAGAAGAATGGGTGGTAGTGGTAGATCATCACACCAGAGCCAAGAGTCCCCCCAATTTGAACCACACATTCATATCCACAGAAGTTAACTTTCTGATCCTGTCATGGTTGGATGTAATCTGTCATAGTACCGTTATCATCTTTGGTTCGTCAGTACCTGGCAGCTCTCACAAGTATGTTGCAACACCACGTGTTATAGGTGTAAATCGACTGACACGTAGTGATATAAGTGAAAGAATCTTGAAAATGTCGATAAACTCCAATTTAAAAAAGTAAATAACCATTACTGAATTTTCTTATTTCCCCTAGGAACTTGTACCAGCATCAGAAGCTGATGTCCTTCGAGATGGAGCACCTGCTCCCCCCGGCCGCGAAGGGCAAGGACAGCCCGTTCAACCCGGCCGTGGTGGCCGGCATCAAGGACAAGCCCGGGTACGCGGCAGACCCGCAGTACGGCAGTCCCCGCGTGGCGCACGACACGTCCAACGTGTTCCCGGTGCTAGCGTTCGTGAGCACTGGGCTCGTGGTGCTGTTCCTGCTCAACCAGTACTACAGGAGCCGGTCGCGCCCCAAGCGTAAACGTCCCAGGCCTCGCAAGTTGCAACAGCTGATATACGGAGCTAAAGTTCCTGGAGTCTGATGAAGGATACAAGGGCTGTGTTTTCTTGAGCATATTTCGAAGGATACAAGATTCAAGAGGAATCTAAAAAAAATCCAATCTTTTTCTTTTGCATTCTTTTTTAATTAATTACTTATTTTCTTCTTTTATTATTACTTAGATCTATGGTAATTTATTTGTGTTTTCCTATTATTCTTCATTTATTTATTTCTAGGGGCATTCCCGTTTTCACAGTTGGCGAACCCAAAGACATACATCACATTCTGTTTCAATGAATGGATTATGATAATGACATGCTCTTCCATGAAACCTGCACAATTATGTTTTCAAATTTTAAATTTGGGGTTTCAAAGACTTAGTACACCTCAGTAATCCATTTTGATATTGAATGAAGTGTGAAGATGGCATACCCAAGCAAAAGCCCTGCCAAATTCATAGTTAATTTTATTTTATTTTAGTTTTTTTTAATGCATGTGTATAAATACTTTGGTAATTTGTGAAGAGGACATGAATGTATCAAGTGAAGATAGCACCAGGTTTAACCTTCTCCCTCCTATTGGCAACTGCAGCTGCCTTGAGTAGCTGTGTTCGTAATCAGTTCAACAGCAGGGAAAAGGTTAAAGACTTTCATCAACATCTGATCTTGTCCTGGTGAAAGGTTCGCAAAAGTTGCCAAAGTTTACATTCATGTTGGAGAAATGGCTGTCATTGTTGCACAAGTCTTTCAGTGAAAAGTGTGGACATTGTGTGTTTGTCGAGTACGAGAACTCGAGTTGTGGCCATTTTGTGGTTTTCTTGGCACTGATCACATGATGATCACATGACCTATCTCGAGAAAATGGACATATAAATCTGATCGGATTTCACGGATATAACAAATTAATATTCATCATCACGAGTCAATTTGTACATGGATAATGAACTGTTGGGATTTCACTGCTTCAGGTTTTTCTTCTGGAGAAGATAGTTTTGATTTATCTTGTCACTAGATCATTATTTCTCTGCTTGGTTATGATACATGTGCATGTGAGACTCTACCCTGCTACGATACCTACGCGCGAGAGATATGTCAGAATCAGTTTTATCCGTCCTGAGGTCGACATTTTCACATTGAACTTCTTAGCACGATTTGACTCTAGGGAGATAGTGCTTATCAAATGTCATGGCATGTGTTCAACAATAACTTTGTCTACTGTTGACAGAAATTCCTCCGAAGCTACAGGAGTATTCAGTAGGGAAAGGTTGTCAGTTTTCTGTTCAACAATTTAAAAAGAAATTTGATAACAAAGTTGATTTTATTTCAAAGTGCTAGTAAAGACTGCAGCCAAATCTGCAGTAAATGTATGCTCGCATACATAACTTACAAAGAGGATTATAGAATGAAAAATAGAGTCCATTTGAAAAGTATCTCCTTTGTTTAAGGTTGATTCAGTCCCATAATAGTTTTCTATTTTTGAAAAAAAAAATTTTGGGAAAAAGTTGTGCTATTCAGAAATTTACATAAACTTACACCCATATAATTGAGTTAATATATTTCTATTGCAAGAAATGATGATGTTACCTCGGAAAAATACTTCATGATGAATCATTAACACCGTAGTGGAGTGGATGGTTGAATTCAAAATATCGCCACAAATTAATTCATTGTACATTTAGATGTGTTCTGCTGAACACAAGAACACATTTCAATTTACATCTTTTCACATTGAAAAGAATATTGTAATCATCAAGTTTTAAACTTCTTCCAATCAACAACCAACACTTCACTCCCATTGAATTTACACAAAACTAAAATGACTTTAGTATGCAATAATCAGGAAACAATCGATATACGATGTTACTGATGAAATAACACATACATTTCAATCATTATTATTCATCGTACGATAACATACAATGTGATATGCTATTTATACCCGTGGCACTGGTGCCAAGATTGTATATAGTGTGTGTGTTGAAGGGGCTACACTTGGGGGAGGGGGGGGGGGGGGGGTGTTGGTGCAATAGGTATGGGGGGGGGGGGGGG